>CABHPQ010155635.1:0-19518 GCA_902168405.1 Peromyscus aztecus | reverse complement strand
ACACACACACACACACACACACACACACACACACACACACACACAGACACATACAATTTACAGTATGATATGGACATGAAAGTTCAAGAAAAATAAGATGAATAAATTAATGCAGTAAGATTCACATAAAATAGAACTAAATACTAGTGTCTTACTGTTCTATTGCTATAAAAAGACACCATGACTTGGTAATTCTCATAAGAAAGCATTTAATTGGGGATGGCTTACAGTTTCTGAGATGTAGTCCATTCTCATCATGGCTGGAAGCATGGGGTCTGCCTTGGGCTTTTGAAAATTCTAAGCCTACTCACAGTGACACACTTTCTCTAACAAGGCCACACCTCCTCCAACAAAGAAACAGCTTCTTATCACTCTTGAGTAATGCCACTACCTGATGATGAAGTATTCAACTATGTAAGTCTATGGGAGCCATTCTTATTGAAACCATCATAATGAGACTCGCCTACATGCCTAGAAAAAGGAGAACATGAATTTTATTTAAAGGTAAATATGAAAGTTTAAGGACTATGTAAGTAGAGGCTAAGGTGATTTGCTACAGTCTCAAACACAAAACAAATAAGATATACCAATTTGAACTCAAAATTATTGGAGAAGAATACATTTTCAAAGTTTCAATATTAAAAATAAAACACCACAAATTTCAAAACTCGAAATACTTCCTAGGGTTGCCAAGAAGGCTCATCAGGTAAGGGTGCTTGCCTTTAAGCCTGATGACCGGAGTTTGACACCTAGAACCATATGATGGAAGGAAAGAACTGATTTCTGAAAAATTTCCTCTATTCATTCATACATACACACACACACATACACACATACACACACACACACACACACACACACCAATGTAAAAAACCCTCTCAGATATAAAATAGATAATATTTTATGTTCAAGAAAAATAATATGATATAATAACAATATTATTTCTGTCAGCTTATAGTTTCTTGAAAATATAGGGTATTAGAAAGATATACTCTTGCAGGGTGATGGTGGTGCATGCCTTTAATTCCAGCACTCTGGAGGCAGAGGCAGGAAGATCTCTATGAGTTTGAGTCCAGCCTGATCTACAAAGCAAGTTCCAAGATAGCCAGGGCTGTTACACAGAGAAACTGTCTCATATAACACAAAGAAAGAAAAAGAAGATATACTTTTATAATTTTCCATCATGTGTTATAAACATGTTTGATGTCAATAATAGAAATAGCCTAAGTAAGATATGTATAAGAAAGCAAGCAAGGACCCACTGGACTTTATTATTTGTTAATGATGGATACTTCAGTATAGCCAGTCTCTTAGCTCCAGGCTAATTAGCAAAAAGAAAAGTGGAAATAACTACTGCTAAAAATGTTCCAGTAGCTTCTTCAGGGGGCGTACTCATGTGCTAAACTCCTCACACAGTGAGTGTCCACAGTGTTTGCCTACCACTTATTCTGGACAATGTATCTACACACTCACCCAAGGTATCTATATAAAATGCTTCAGATTTTATATGTGTTCACGTTGAATGTGACTTTTATTTTAACAAAACAACTAGAAAATAAGATCATTACACATTGTAAAGATGCTTGAAGTGATTTTTTTAAGAAGCAACAACATGAACACAGAAAATGATGACATTGCTTTTTTTTCTGGTTTTTCGAGACAGGGTTTCTCTGGGTAGCTTTGTGCCTTTCCTGGAACTTGCTTGGGAGACCAGGCTGGCCTCGAACTCACAGAGATCTGCCTGCCTCTGCCTCCCGAGTGCTGGGATTAAAGGCGTGCGCCACCAACGCCCGGCAATTGCTCTTTTTTTGACATTACTCTTTTTATAAAATTTATTTCTGCAAAAAAAGTTATTGGTTCACCAGTTGTCAGAAATAACTTTTTAAGTGAAGGTAGTTACTTATAGTGGGTGGTTTCTTTCCATTGGTTCTACTTTATTTGTTTTGAAACACTCTGGTCCTATTTAGTGACTTCTTAGCTGCCTAAGTCTTATGTGGCCATAATTGTCAAGGACTTAAACAGACTCCAGAAGTGATGACTTATTCAGGACAGAAGCCTTCTGTAGGATTCAGCTGAATATGGGTACAATTAAAAGCTAAATGCTTCTTAAAGGAATAACTCTTCCAAGACAAATGTATGACAAATAACTATTCCCACACCTCTTCCATTGCCCATTATCAATCTAAAACTTTGGCTTGAGTTCTATGAATTTATCCATGGGGAAATAAAGAGCCAGATTGTACCATTTAATAGACTTCCTTTTCCAAAGTTATTGCTAATGAGGGGGTCCAAGATGAGACATTTCAAAAACAACTGTAGGATTTTGATCCTTTTATTATAATTTATGGGCACTTGTTGGGGAAATGTGTGTGGTTACTGCTCTGTTGACATGGGCAGGCCTTCTTCAAGAGATTATTGTTTATTCACTTTTGGTGACAGGTGAGATATTTGATTTTAAGTATTCCTAGTCTCAGAGCCCTCACCTTGGATTCTTTATTTTAGATCAAATAAATTCTTTCCCCTGCTTTCCTTATCTGACAGCTACTTTAGTTATGTAGAAAAAGAGGAAGCATGCTTTTATTTTTCTCACTGAAAACTGTACTTCAGCTGCTGCCAATCATGGGAACCACCTGGACTGAGTCCACCAGGTTTTACGCAATCCTCGGAGGAGTCTTTGCCCTGGAGCAAGTGGACACGGGGGGAGGGGCGGGGGGTGGGGGGCGGGACGGGAGGGGAGAGAACAGGTGAATCTACTGCTGATATGTAAAGTTGAATTATATTCTAAAAAAAAAAAGTGTAACCAAAAGACATTGGGGCTTTACATTACAGTGGATCATAAATAAATATCCACAGGATTTAGTTTTGATAGTCTATGAATCAATATTTTCTATAACATCTTAGAATTTGAATGACTGTGCATAGTATGCCAACATGCTTTATTTTTTCCTAAAAGTGAAATAAAATATAAAAGTATTAACATAATTATAAAAATAAGAGAAATGGAAAAAAGATTGTTAAATTAACCTTATTTAATTCATATGAATATAAAATATAAGAAAATAAAAAAATAAAGAAAACGAAGCAGGAAATAAGTGAACACCCATTTTCAGTCTTTTCACTTCCATACCATTATACTCATTTTTTTTTGATCAATAGCACAGAACTGAAGATCATGCTTTAGTATTACAAAATGTAATATATGAACTAGCAGTAACTGTGTCTTCCATTTTACACACTGCCAGCGAATCTTCAGGTGTACTTTTTTATTCATCCTATCCAAAAGTAATATATAAAGGTAAATCATGCAAACCCTGTGTTTATTTTCATAAGTGACTAGAATTTAAAATGTTGGATTTATTGTATTACTTGTTTCTCTCTTCTAAACAATTCCAGAAATACACATTTAAAATAGAATAATTTTATACTCGCAATGGGTCAATCTGTTATATATTATATATAAAATACCTTCACAATTATCATATTTCTAATCTAAATTATTACTGTCATCTATGATAACTGTGTCTGATATGCTATTTTCCTTTTCTATTGCTACATTCCTTATTGTGTATAGCTTGTTTTGTTTCTTCTTAGTTTATCCTTCTCATCTGTTTAGTCTTACTGTTTAACTACATCTGTATATTTTAAATTTATTTCTTAGATTGCTTCTCCTATGACTCTCAGTTGCAATGATAAAAGAATTTTCAACCTAACTTATTGAATACTTGAGTGTTTTTGTCTAATATCTATGCCATGAAAAGACAAAGTACACAGAATACAAATTTACAGTTCATTTGATACTACAGAGATAACACATCTGTGTTATCCATAAATATACCAGAAAGAATTTCATGCTTTCATCCACTTTTCATCCTCTTTCTAATGTGAATCTTCTGGCATTACAGTGCCATGATTTTAAAAATCTTTGTACGCATGGGAGTATTTAAAATGCATTGTATGTTTTACACCTTTGATATGCATTCTCTTTGAGATTCATCTACAAACATGACCTTGTGAGTTATACAAGATCGTTCATTTACATTATGATACAAGATCTTACGGAGTTGATACAGCACAATATATTTACAGCCACCAGTATTGATAAACAACTGGATGGTTTCCAGGATATATTTTGAATAATACTCCCATGAACTTCTACTGACTGGCTTTGATGTGGCATTGCCAGTCTCTGAGATGAATGCTTAGAATCAGATTGCAGTGATGCAGGGTGAGCTTTGCTGGACGCTAATGATCCTGTTGTTGCTTTCAAAGTAGCAATACGGTTTTTCATTCAAGAGTTCGCTGTACATTTCCACCAACACTTTTGTTTACTGTGATGTTTGAAGTTTGAGTTTTATATTAGTTATTTTTTTTTAATTAAAGTATATAACAGATGAGAAAAGAATTACAAAGATCTTTGCATTTGGGGTGATAATGACACAATATTCCGAATGAGAGGAGAAGCCCAGCTCTTCATGAAAACAATCTGTGTGCTGCTTCCGACTCTACCACAGGCAGCAACAAATACTATGTTATTTTTGTGACTCTCATAGAAAGCTCTCCTCTCTGCACTAGACTCAGTGTACGGCCAGTGTCTTGAAAGCAGCAAGGATTCAGATTTTTTTTTCACATGTAAATCCCTACCCTGACACTTCTATTTTTGGGTCTATTTATTTGAGGCTGGTGGAAGTCTGTGACATCATGTGCCATTTTAGTCTCCTCTTTGTGAAGGAGAAAGAATTTTTTTATTAGTTCTTTTGAGAGTGTCATACAACTTGTTTCAATCATATTCATCTTCCTCCAGCAAATTTTCCCACATCAAACCCCCCTTCCCTTCCCACACAACTTTGTTTTATACTTTTTTTTTTCTTTTTTTAAATCTTTCAGACAAGTTTATGCCGTCCAAATATTACTACTTGTGTGGTCTTCCACTGGAGTGTGGTTGATTTAGCACTGGCTAAACTCAGAGAAATTATTGATCCCTCTCCTAGTAGCTAGCAATTGTCTATAGCTTCATGGGTAGGATGGGACTGTGTGTCCTACTGTCATAAGAATAAATACTTAATGACAACCCCGACTAACAAAGGTGCGGTGTACTTTCCATATTTTCTTATACACTCAACTCTGTACACTAGGTCTGTGAATCATTTTGTTCAGGAATCTTAGCCATTAGCCAATCCCTGATTCTCCACTGACCAACTTGAATATTTAACAGCAAGGATGGAATAAGAGGAGTTGGTGTTTTCTGTTGATCATATGCTTACTTCTACCATAACAATAATTAATTAAGTTTGGTTTGTTGCTTTAATCAGCTACTCCAACACCTAACACTCCTGCTTTCTCTCTCCTAGAGAAAATGAGTTTCTGAAACAATGATTTCCAAAAGGATAAAGGAAGATATTACAGTTTAAATTGTAAAGTTTAGTGATATAACAATGACTCTACTTATGATTTTCAGGGAAACAGGAGACACTCACCACACAGGAAGATTAGTTGTTTCAACAGAACATTGGACATGAAAAAAGAAAATCAAAGACTCATATAAAGATAAGTAAGAATATATGTCATGTCAAGTAGTGAGATTTCTACAGACTGTGAAAATGTTAGGTGGAATACTTTAATTATTCAAGTTCCCCTAAATAAGAGACAGAGATAAATAAGTATGGTGTTTTGTTAATGTTCTCAATGAATGGTACTTTTCTTTATGAAAAGGGCATGAGAAAGAGGCTGAAATATATTGCTGAAGGCTAGATGATGCAGAAACTCCAAAAAAGAGTTAATTTATTATCCTTCAGAAGCAAGAATAGAAATCAATGATAACACTAATCTCTTGTTTAATTTTTAGTTGCATAAACGGTTAATGTTTGAAAACCAAATCATGGTTAGGAAATAGTTTCCATAATGGATTCTCATATGTGATTCCTTTTGCTGTTTTGTTCATAGAGTACTAAAGCAGCTTCAGTTCTATTTTTTCTATTGTAATGGAAAATATTTCAACTGACTGATTTGTAAAGTAGCTAAAGAAATTAAATGCTACTAACAGAATTAGTTTATAGGAAATATCACTTATAAAGCATACGGAGTCTGCGTGAATTTTTAGAAAACCCATCATGTTGAAGTTTCAGCAGGATCTGAATTGTAATGCATGGTTTAATGTAGATGTATATTGGTTTTGGAATTTGTTGTCTTTCCCTGCATTTGGTTTGTGATCACGTGTTTTACCTTAAATAAGGAAGCCAGTGACTATAACTATAACATCATGACTTTTGTATTGCTTTACTGAAGCTTCTACTGCCTGGACATGAACTTCAAGACACACAGAATGCTCAGCAAAAAGATTAGACAAGGAGATGAGGTGGAATTATTCTGAGGTCCTGAGCTGCCCAAGTCAGTCATTGCTTCTTGCCTGTGGCCAACTTATACCTCATGGGTTTTGTATAAAAGGAAGCATTCTTATCTACCTGTAAACTGTTTCATTCATATATTCTTTGTGGATACAGTTTAGTCTTTACTCCTGTTAGCTCTCTATAAATATTTACTCAGTATATCTTTTGTTCTCTTGGGTGTCTCATTCACCTAAGTATTTCTTTATTTTATATTATTTTTGATATTATAATATAATTACAACATTTCTCCATTCCATTTTCTCCCTCCAAACCCTCCCATATTAAACTCCCCCATTCTCCTTCAAATTCATGGTCTCCTTTTCCATCAATGGTTGCTGCACACCTATATGTATATACATATGTAAGCTAAATATAACTTATTTAGTTCACTTAATATTACTTGTGTGTGTGTGTGTGTGTGTGTGTGTGTGTGTGTGTTTTCAGGGCTGATTACATGGCACTGGACAACAAATCACTGTGCTCTTTTTGGGGGAAGACCACTTTTTCTACTCCCAACAGCTTTCCTGGAGTTGCCTGGAGTTGTATAAGATTGAGGCCGCGGGGCTGGAGAGATGGCTCAGTGGTTAAGAGCACTGTCTCTTCTTCAAGAGGTCCTGAGTTCAATTCCCAGCAACCACATGGTGGCTCCCAACCATCTGTAATGAGATCTGGTGCCCTCTTCTGGCCTCCAGTCATAAATGCTGTATACATAATAAATAAATCTTAAAAAAAAAAAAAAGATTGAGGCCGCATTGGGTTCACCTCGTCTACTTTGACTTATTTACCTATGTCATCCTTTTATCCAAATGTTACTAAGCATATAACAAAGTGCTAGTGTTGGACAAACAGCAAAATCATGTCTTGTCCTATTTATCTTCATGATACTTGCTTTGTCTGCTGCAGGTTACAGTAGTAGAGAAAATGGTCTCAACTATGAAATATCAACTTATCAGCAACATTAATACATATTCAGCTACTTTTAAGGCCATGGTCTATCTCTGTAAGAGGAAAAAGAAAGGGAAGAAGAGAAATTTACTCCTGGAATTTCCATACTGCAGAGAGATTAATATTCCTTTTCTTGGTGTATTTAAAAAAAAAAAATCTTACCAGGATCAATCAATTCACTTTGAAAGAAGGTATTTTCCTTTATAGAGAATTTAGTTCATCTTTGGACTGAAAGTCCCTGGAGAATAGTCTGTGTTATTTTATAAAGAGATTTGATTCCTATCAATGATGGATCGTAATTGGAGAGATAATTTTAAAGGAACAAATATACATCAATCAGCCTCAATCCTAAATTCATAATTACTTTAAAACTATTCTAAATGAGATTTTTTTCTTTAAAGAATAGAAGCTATGCAAATTACTTTTTAAATGGAAAATCCTAATATTTATTTTAAAATCCCAAGTAGGGGTTCTGAGAGGTATGAAATTCAAAAGTTAATTAGAAGTTGATAGACAGAAGGTAATTACAGGCTGTGTGCATTGAAATCGGAATTGGACTGCATGTATCTGTATACATTCACATGAAGAAAGTCTTGCTTGTAGACTCATTGTCTTCTATCAATAACCAGAAATATATCTTCTTTGCATTTGATGTTTCTTGACATTTTCTAACAAGAATGTATTGAAGTCAGATAAACCTTAAGTTATTTATTTTAAATATTGGCTTGTAAGGAACTGCCTCAGATTTCAATTTGAAAACATAGGTTTTTTTCATTAAAGTATTATTTTCCTAAAAATCCGTGCATAAATTACTATAAGACATCTTCTCAGAATTTGAATACTATAAAACAAAAAGTAATAAAATATATCACAAGGCATATTTTCAATTCCCTAGTCCCTACCCACCTCTGTAGTACACCATGCTTTTTTACTTTTACTCACTCTCTGCTCTCATTCCCAGGGGACTAAGCAGATTCTGATGGGACACCTTACTTTTCTCCCATGAACCCTCAACCTGCCTCATAACTACCCTCATTTTTTAAGTGTCAGGTCCCAACACCCAGAAACACATTTTACCTGGAAACCCTGATGGCCTCACCTAGAAAGATCCCAGAAGAATTCCCTACCAGGCAACACACAGCCAATATACGCCTAAGAACCAGAGAGGACAAAAGACACTAAGGAATAAAACACCCTATCAACAAAAATTAGACAAGATCTCAGCATTTAGAATTGCAGTCTCTCCAATCCCAGATATGTAGACACGAACAGAAAAACACAATAACAGTCAGGACAGTATGTCTCTAGTCAAGCCCAGCAACCCTACCACAATAGGTTCCATGAATTCCAACTTAGGTAAAGCACAAAACAAAGGTCTTAAAACAACTTTATGAATATGATAGAAAGCTTAGGTGGGTGGAACCAGCAGCCAAGTTGCCATTTCAATCCTAGTAATACTGCAATTTAAAGCAATGGGTTCACAATAAGACAGATTCAGATGGAATAGTTTACAATGTGTGTAAAAATGTACATAGGCTTGGAAGAGAGCAAAAAAAAACCCAAATATATACAGTTATATGCAGTTACATAAAAATAAAGTCTTTAAAGAGACTGTAAAGGTAATATAAAAATAAGCTACATAAAGATGGATATTACACAGAGAATCTGGATTGTGTTGTCTTTGATATTTTTAACTGCAGAGAGACATTTAATTGTAAAGGTAGATGAGTTAAAACAATATGTATATTTTAAAGGTACCTTGACTTCAAAATTTGGATCTAAGGATATGTTGCTTTGGAAAGGAGGCTCTGCTTTTGTTTCCACAGAAAGCAAGAGGCTATGGATTTGTTCCAGATTAAGATACATCAGGTTTGACCAGCCAAGACCCCCTGAAAGGTCTCCGATGACACCATGGCCCAGATGATCCAACGTCCAGAACCGTTTCAAGGCAACTGACTCAGACAATGCAGCCTCATGGACTACTCCATAATCCTAAACTTTTCTTTATGTCCCCATAAGATTACAGTGCCCTCATCCAGCAGGAAGTAGCCTAGAAAACTACACCCACATTCCCAAAAATTAAATTATAGATGTTTGTCTTTGTTTAGGTTGTTAGTTATAAATTGTCATTGGTCATAGTCAATATTTTTCTAAAAGAAGAAAGGAAGATATGATATAGAAATATAGGATATAGATATAATAGGATAAAAGGATAGATTGTTGAACCTACTTTCAAAGAACAACTTGTTTAAAATGTTTTACATTAGTACAGGTTTTAGTTTATTGATACAAATTTAGAGTTGATTTTGTTCTACTGTATATGTATTTCTACTCTTGTTTAAGGTATTGTGTTTATGTAACTCATTTAAATTGTAATGGATAATTAAGAAATACAGATAAATAATTAGTCTTCTATGATAGTCAAACTTGTAGCCATGTTAGTTAAGTTTTCTAGGTACATAGATATATTTCAGATAGATAGTTAATCTTCAAACAGTCCAAAGACCTACAGAATATGGCATTTAAAATGTTTTAAAAATTTAGACTTTCTGGACATGAGACATGTCTGATCCTGGAAGCACCAATGTACTTCAGAGAGGAGGATGGGCATCAAAGACACTCTATATGGAGTTTATCTTCTTCTTGGCAAAAATAACCATTTGGGCAAGAAACTGTTCTTGCCTGGACTGCTTCACAAAATGTTACATCTACTGGACATGCAGGACCCATAAGAAGGTGACCACTGAACCTTGCTTGGCAAAATGGTCCTTCAGGTTCCTGCTTCACAGAGGAAACTGCCAGACATTCTACAGGACACAGAGAGAAGTAACAGAAAGACTCTAGGCCTCTGGCTGAAGACAGATACCCCAACTTTACAGAGGAACTTTGGATGTTTGTCCAGGCTGCCAGCTGTTTCTGTGTACTCTGGCAAGACTCCTGAAAGTTGCTTGCATCCTTCTCCCATTTCTCAGGTAATATTATATCCTTCTGAAGTCTTTGATGTGGTTGAAGACTAGATAGTTATAATTTTCCTTAGCTGTGATAAAAGATAAGTTAGATATGAAACCCTAGACTCAAAAATATAGGATATATAGAATATTTTCTTTAATTTTGCCAAATATAAATAGACTAGATATTATAGCTATAATTCTTGCTTGATAATTGTTTTGTTATCTGTAATTTTACTGTGTAAAAGTTAAAACCTTCCTTTGTGAAAAAAAGAAAAGGGGAGGTGCTTTGGGATGTTCTGTATGCTCTGAATGTGTTGCTCTGATTAGTTAATAAATAAAGTGCTGATTAGCCAGTAGCCAGGCAGGAAGTATAGGCAGGACAAAGAGAGAGGAGAAGTCTGGGAAGTAGAAAGCTGAGTGAGGAGACTCTGCCAGCCACCGCCATGAGAAGCAGATGTTAAGATACGGGTAAGCCACGAGCCGCGTGGCAACTTATAGATTAATAGAAATGGGTTAATTTAGGATATAATAACTAGTTTGCAAGAAGCCTGCCTTGGCCATACAGTTGATAAGTATTATAAGCTTCTGAGTGATTATATATTTATAAGTGGGCTGAGGGACTGCAGAGGCTTGACAGGACCTAGAGAGAAATTCTCCAGCTACAAAATGCAAACAAACAATGGAAGGAAATGGATAAAACAGTTCAAGAGGGGAAAATAGAATATAATCAATCAAAAAAACCCTCCAAACTGAGGGAAATATGGAATGGGGGAGTATAGAACTGAAAGTTTAGGAACTTGAACAGGAACCTCAGAGGCAAGCCTCACCAACAGAGTATAAGAGATGGAATAGAGAACCCCAGGCATGGGAGTTTCAAAAAATAGAAGATGTGGATACCTCAGTCTAGGAGACATAAAAATCTAAAATTATCCTGACAGAAAGCATCCAGAAAATCTGGGACGCTATGAAAAGACCAAATCTAAGAATAATAAGTATAGAGGAAGAATATATATGTCAGGATATCATGATACAACATGATTTTTGAAGACTGAAAAAATCCCTTAGGTCAATTTCCTATGGAGCCCACTTTGAGGTACAAATCATGCAGGGATTGTATGGGGAAGTTTCCAAGGTCTACACTTCTGTAGATTATGAGTCAACATTAGGCTTGGTGAGGTGATTTGTTGAGTATAGGCCTCAGCCAACACAGGAAGAAACCTAGGACCTGAGATTGTCCACCATGGTTATCCCAGATGGATTGACAATACTCTTCAACAGTATTGGACATGTAACAACTAAGCCACCAGTTGTCAATTGTTTACAGCTCCACTTCTCTTTGAATGGAAAGCCTGTTGTTTCTTTAACAAATACTAAACTGGACAGTAATTCTGGTGTCTGGAAGACTAAATCATATTTTCTCCAATGAGGTCAGTTTTTCCTCAGGTTTATTGATTTTTGCACATTCTGTGTTGGTACTAGAATATGATATTAAGTATACCTTCTTTTATGTGTGATGAATCCACATTAGTGCCACATAAATGAATGTATGGATGTGGAGATTACAAAATTTTAAGAACAGTAAAACATTTCTGGACACAATTAAATGCATAATAAAGTCACAGTGCTTACAGAAGTGGTGATCTGTGTAGTTTTGAGAGACCACTAAAGCCTTGATTCTGAACACACAACCCATTCACTTTGCATTGTGTACCTTTACTTCACATAAGGAAATCAAAGGCTACCTAGAACTCTTCAGTCCAGATTAGGAACTACTATATGTTATATATCACTATACCTTTTCTTTGCATATGCAGTTTTTTGCTCTTAGAGAAATGTAATTTTTTAATTACAGAAACAAATTTCTCAATAGTTTCCTAACATCATTCCCCAGCATCTAATCAAATTAGATTGTATCATTTAGATTATATTGTGTTGTAGTACTTGGCTTTAAAATTTTCTGTTTAAGTTGCTGATTGGAGTTGCATAAAAATCATTAAATGAATTTTGGTGATGGTTAAAGATATTGAAAATATTATGAAAGCACCTATGCATACTTGTATTATTGTGTATTACATATTTTTGTGAAACTACTTTCTCAACATTAAAATATTGAATAACTCTGATATGTGTTAAATCTCTTCTACTTCCTGAACTAGTAAATATTCTACCAAGACTAAATTTTTCATGTAGGAGTAAACCAGTACCTTTGCCTTTAATAAACAATAAATTATATGTTCTGCATTACATTACAAGCCTTTGCCTAAATATTTTGGGTCAGTGTCAAATTCCCAGTGAATATCTGCTTTAATATTTTAGCTATTTTACTTTTTTATTTATTTAATTTTGCTTTGAGACAGGGTCTTGCTTTGTAATACTGTCTGGCCTGAGACATTCTGTGTAGACCAGATTGATGTTGAACTCATAGAGATCCACCTGTTTCTGCCTTCTGAGTGTTGGGATTAAAAGTCTATATCCCCACAATTTGCCTAACAAACATAAGCTATTATAAAAATCATTAAAATTATACAGTAGACTATGCCATATCTACAAATGAATTCATTTTTAAGTACATTCACAGTTTAAATAAAAATGAAGTGAATATCCTTAGTGTTACTTCTTAGAGTCTTTCCTCTATAGCAGAGTTAACAACAATAATTAACAATAACCCTGATATTTATGTTAATCATGTTTTTAATTTCTTCAGAATTTATATGCATGTATTTATTTTTAATTGTGTGAGTGTGAGTGTGTGAGTATCTGTGTGCATGTATGCATGCATGCAGCTGCAAGTGTGTTGTGACACAGTGTGTGGGGGTGTCAGAGGGTAAGTTTGGGGAGTTGATTCTCACTGTATACATTATTTGGGAAGGATCTGCCTGCTGTTTCTCCTGTATCTACTTTCTATCTCATTGTAGGATCACTGGGGTTACAGATATTTACCACCTCATCTGACTTCTTATGTTGGCTCCTGGAATTGAACTCAGGTTGTCAGGCTTATTGATATATCACTTTTATCCACTTAATCATCACTTCATCCCATACCTGTATATATTAGTGATGTCCATTGCTTCTATTTGCTTATATTTAAGTTCTATGTAAATGGATGTTTGTAGTTCATTAGATAATGCTCTCTAGTTTTTATGGTTTGTTTTAATTGTTAAATTGATACAATTTAGAATTACCAGAGAGAAGAGTCTCCCAGAGTGTCTAATAATAGTTATTTTAATTATATTCATTGATACGGAAATACCCCACCCACTGTAGGTTGCATCCTTCCCTTGGTTTGATAAATACTGGAGTATAGATATAGAGAAAGGTTGAGTGCATGCATTCCTGACCTGCCGTGATAGCTGCTGTCACTTTGGCTTCATTGCAATGAAGTATTATAACCTGGAACTGTGATCTAATCAGCCTGTTCTCCATTACATTGTTTTTACTGAGGTATTTAGGCACAGCAACAAGTAAATAAACTAAGACACCACAGCAACAAGAAAGCCCTAAAGCATCTAATGAACCAATATAATATTTACTAATTTCTTAATCATGAGTTCTAAGTGTTTCTAGCTGGTGTGCTCCCTATATTAATTATTTGTGGAAACAAGGCTTTTTGTTTTTCTATATTTCTTCATTTTTGAACATTATGTTTAACATAAACATGTCTATTTGCTTCAGGATAAGGAACTGAGAAGTACAAGGGTGATTTTATGTGTCCAATAAGTGGTGCACTTCTAATTTGCTCCATTTTCACCAGTTATAACTCATTTACAGGAGTGTTACTTCAAGGAATTCTGAAAAACACCAAAAAAATAAGATTGAAATTAGGACTACAATGTGTCATTATTTAACATCAGGAAATTTGGGCAGATTCTGTAATTACAATTCCATCCAGATATTTGCATGGTTACTGAAGTATTCTTCAAGTTTGAATTTGAAAGGATAGTCGACTCTCTGGACCTGTGGGTTTTGGATCCATGGATTAAATCAACCCTCATTAAAAAGTATCCAAACATTTTTGTTTGTACATAACATACACAAATACTTTATGTAATTATTCTCAAAATAGTATAGCATAACAATTCTTCTCAAAGCATTTATTTTGTGTTAGGCATTATAATCTAGGGATTATTTAAAATGTACTAGAATATGGCAGCAGGGTATATGAAATTGCAATCATGAAACATAATAACATTTGTTCAATGACACAATACATGTGTGACAGTTTTCACAAAATATTATATTGATTAGTGACATTTTAACTATTAGTTTGAGTTTCTGCCAAAGTTATGAAGTAGCTTTACGAGGTATTCTCATGCTGGGCACATCATTAAATAAGGCATGATTTGCTATGGCATTTTATACAGGGGCTTTCAAGTATTTGCAGATTTGGATATTTGCAGCAAAGGTATTCTGTGAAAAACATCTTCTGCTAATTGAAACTGGTGCCTTTTTTAAAGTAAGTCAATATATTTCTCTCTTAGGTTTGCATCCTGAAGAAAATAAAGAAGGTGAAAAAATTTTGAATGGCTTGTTAAAAATTCCCACTTCATGGATTTTGGTAAGTGAAATAACTGAAATGGCCACTATCAATGATCTTTGGAGCCAGGTGATATGTAGGCTACCTTTAGCTTTCTATCAGGTTCCTTCTATATTAGCATATGCATTACTTTGATTTATCTTTTTATAGCTGATGTTAGAGATTCTCAGAGTTTGTTAGTCTTCTGTTCTATAATAATGTGACAGTAAATGTGATGTGGTTGTGACACACACTGAGATTTCTCTCTGATATCTGGCCAGCTGTGCTGGGTCTTAAGTGCAGCTCTCCACCTGAGACTCCCCTGTGAAAGGACCAGTAGCAATGACTCTCCATAAGGCTTCATCATTTTTACGGGCATGCTTTCATCCTTGAAGTCCACAGTCACCTACCGAGTTTCAGCAGCAGATTTCAAGCAGTTCCTGAGGTGACTGCATCACCTGCGGTGGCTGCATCCTTCTCTAGAACTATGGTGTGTCAAGAGTCTGAAAACAGAAGCCATTTCCTTTCACAGATGAGATGTACCAGCACAAGAGATATTAAGAAATACTCTAAGATTGTAAGGTGCTCTTAATATGTTTGAAAATATAGATCCTCATGATTTTGGGACCTGTGATACACTTTTTGTGTGTGCCTGGAAATTGGCATGTAGTTAGCAGTTGCCACTCTCATGATGTGGAGTGCAGAACCAGTGAAAGGGACTGCTTTACATAAGATAGTCATAGACCACTTACAGCATAATGTATCCAATGTCTCCGAAAGTCGCACTAGCATTTGTCTGTGCCATTTTATGTCTTCAAGGAGACTAGTAGGATGGTCTGTGCAATTAGAGTTTATAAAGATTCTTATGTCCTCTGATGCAGTGTTCCGTCACATTTTGCTTGGCAAATTGTAAGCAATAGTGCAAATGAGGAACATTTGGCTCCCAAAACCAAAAGGCTTCAAGCTGTGAGGACTCACTTTAACACTGTGGCTTATGAGCAGGTCCAAACCTTTGTTCTCACATTGCCAGGATGAGCACCTTTTGTTACAGATGTGGTTTTGTGGAAATCTCATCTGTAAAAGGAAATAAATTCTGTTCTGAACTTTTGATAGACACCTTAGTTTTAAAGGGATAATGCTGTCATAGGTAACTCAATTAGTCAGATTATTTTAGAAATTTCACCTTGGTAGATAGAAGGCTTTGCTTTATATGTGAATCAAGAATTTATATTCTCTCTTTGACCTCCGTTGAAAGCAAATGCATTTTCTGAACAAAAACACAACATGAATATCTCTAGAGCAAATTTTCATCAGTGTGACAACCAATATTTGATTTGAAGATAATTTTATATAGTTAAGATCTTGCTTGCAGAACTTAGATCCAGGGCAAGGCTATTAACATACCATACCAGCAGCTGTGCTGTGTCCCTTCAGAAGTGAAATTGAGCTATGGATAAGAGGCTAGCAATGAAGAGAGTCAATAGAGCATTTTACCCAAACTTCTAACCACCAAATAGGTGTCATGACTATATCCAGTCAACCATCTCTATAGCACTGAATATGGAGACATTGATGATGGGATCATAAAACTGCAATTTCAATTATCTAAAATTAAATATCACTGGTTATTTTCAACATTAAAACCCTGCCAAATTGGATAGTTAAATAGAAAAGCAGTTTTGTTGTGGGAACTAATTATTTTTTCTGTAGGTAGGCCTACATGATGATAGTCTTCAAAAGATCTGTATTTATTACATTGTATACATTAATTATTTTTATTTAGCAAATTATTCTTGAATTCCATGTTGATTTGTTTGTTTGCAGGAGGCAAAGATTTGATTAATTTTCCTTATAAGTCAATGAGTCAGACCATTTATGTCCAATGTGGAATATGTAATCACCATGGGACACAGGACCATGGGCAATAATTCAGGTGAAGCATATTCATTTGTGATTCATTGTATGTGTGGTGACTACTCTAACATTACACGAGTAATTCTTTGTTTTCATTTAGGTAAAAGACATAACTGTAATTCCAGCAACTATGATTGACTAAGTTCATGAAGCTGATATGTTTCAGCAGATGTTGACTTAAAACTACAACCTATACTGAGAGGAAAGAAGACTCGCCAGTGACCTTGTTTTAATGAAACACAGACTTCCAACCAGACTATATTACAACCTCCATTTCAGTTGTTTCCTCTCTCCCCTTTTTCAGTATTTACCCCTTTCCCTTCCTCTTCTCCTTCTAGCATTTAAAATGTTGTTCATTTTAATTCTTTATAAATATTTCGGAGTGGGGAAGAATTCTATGTACTATGGTATAATTATTTTTCCCATAGAAGCTGACAGTTTAGTATTGTCAGGATGAGCACATGTACTCTGGGTAATGATTGTTTGGTTGAATGTAATGACTATGCCTACAGTTGGGTTTGAATAAGCCTTGCTATGGCTTGGGGATTGCATGGATCTCTTTTCCCATAACAGAGATTTAGACCTTTGCAGGAGCAGAAGCATGGAAAAAGCAAAGCCACTTAAGAATCTTGGCAAGGACCCTAGTCTTAGAAGGGTGATCCTAGCATACCACAAACACATAGTCCCTGCTGTACCTTGTTTACTTTCTGTATTATAACTTTCTGATGATTTCATTTTCTTAAGAGAAGACCATGTGATTGCTCCACTTTTTATACCCTTTGCTTTCTGTCCTTTGTTCTCTGAGATGTTTAGAGAGGGATCATGGCTTGGTTTTCACATCTAGTCAATCAATCACAGTTTTTTCCCCTGAGCATAGTATCAGTAACAATTTCATTTTAAGAAACATGGAAAGATCTAAGTTGAGGCATGTGACTCATGGACATTTTAAGAGGTGCTCAAAATCCCATGCTCCTGTCCCTGAATCCCAAAAATAGAAATTTATGACATAAGTCAGCTAAGTTTGTAACAGAGGTTCAGCAGGTCTTGACAATGTGACACAAAGCAGAACACATCAAAGGACAAGCCAGGCAGGTCTCAGCGACTACAAGTCAAGCAGCCGGAGCCACAACCCAAAGCAAGATTAGAAGAGCTCAACAGGGGTGACCAACATGCAGAGAGAAAACTTCAGGACAGTCTTGGTGAAACATAATGAAATGAGTCTTCCTCAAAACTTAGGGGCAATAGATGGTGATGATCTCACATCCAGATCTCAGACATGGAACTATTTATGACTTCCATAGGAGAGCAGAATGAGCCTCCCAAGCATGTCAGAAATATTTTAACAATGCAGCACAAGGAATTTGGTTTGAATTTGTCATGGTGGGTACACTTGGGGTTTGGAAAAGAATTCCAATGCCTACAATGAACTTGCATGGTTTGAATGCCACCAGATCTCTGAAAAGAATACTTAGGCTTTTGTTCATTTTTTTTTCCAGAAAAGGTACACAGTAGACAATAAAAGTGAGGCTTAAAACTGGGAACAGTCTTATGAGTTCCTGGGGTTTTCCCTAGCTGCAGATTTCTCCCCATCCTCTTAATGGTACACTCTGTCCAGATATCTCTTGTCACCAGCTAAGACTCAGCAATGCTGGAGAGGGTGCTTGAACTAGCCTTCCTCTGTACTTCAGATTGGTATCTACCCTAGTTGTCATCATAGAACCTTCAACCAGTGACTGATAGAAGCAGATGTAGAGACCCACAGGCAAGCACTTGGCCAACATCCTGGAGTTCAGTGGAAGAGAGTGAGGAAGAATTATAAGAACAAATGAAGTCAGAATCATGATGGAAAAACCACAAAAGTAGTTAACCCAAGCTAGTGGGAGCTCATGGACTGTGGACTGACAGCTGGAGAGCCTGCATGAGACCAAAGTAGGCCCTCTGAATGTGGGTGGAAGATGCATGACTTGATGTGCTTGTGGGTCCCCTAGCAATGGGGCCAGGACTTACCCAGATAGATGAACTGGCTTTTTAGAGTTCATTCCCTATGGTGTGATGCCTTACTCAGCCTTGATGAAGTGGGGAGGGGCTAGGTGTGCCCCAACTTGGTAAGCCAGTCTGTTTTTACTACCCAAGGGAGAGCTTATCTTCTCTGAGGATGGGGTAGAGGTGGGGTGGGAGTAGGTAGGGGGAGAGGGAAAAGAAGAGGGAGGGAGAACAGGGGTTGGTATGTAAAAGGAAAATTTTTTTTAAATTATAAAAAAAAACCCAAAAACCTGGGAACAGTCGAGTATCAAAAAGTGCAGTCAAATTAAATCAAGAATATTTGTAGAGAGGTGTAAATAAAACTGCAGAAATGAATAAAGGACTGATGGGCACATGGATTATAACAGTCAAAGTGAAGTCATTGCCTCCTCTGACAATGAGGAGCTTAGTGTTCACTGGAGTAAAGGGAAATCAGCCACACAAAACCCATGCTGACGCCTGTGCTGTCCGAGACATGTTGCTGAAGTAATAAGGCCGAGGAGGAAAAACAAACTTGTCTGTCCCCCCTTTGATCTTCCTGTTCTTGGAATTGTCCAAACTTAATCAGACTCCAGAGGGCATGAAAGCCTATATAGGACAGTGTATGAAGGCAGTTCCCTGGAAAACTAGCAGGAAAAAGGAGGCAGAGCACTGCTGTGATTGTAAAATCAAAATCGGAGACAACCCACGAAGTAGTTTTGTTGCAAGAAAGAAACCAGTTGTCATGGCATCCTTAATGCTTCAGACAGTGATTTGTGATGGTTCTCATTTATCTAGCATTGTTATATGT
>CABHPQ010155634.1:751-30701 GCA_902168405.1 Peromyscus aztecus | reverse complement strand
GGCAGGCCAAGGAGATTTCAGTAGCCAGGTCAGCTTTTATCTGAATGGCATCCTAGGGGTAGGAACCCAGGAGACTGATTAGCTTTAGAAGCAAAATAAAGCAACAGTAGTAAAAGCTTGCCCTCCAGTAGCCTAGAAAAGGCACAAGAGTTAATGGGAAGACAGCAACCTGTGTCCCAGGAATACTTAAACCCCCACTGGGATTAGAAGAGCTCTCTTGCTTATGGTTCAAAGCCATAGAGGAAGAGGCAGAAGCATGTCTTGCAATGTTAGCTGGATCTGTGGGACTGGCACTCAGGAGTAAAGCAGAGAGATGCTCCAGAATGGCCATGAGGATTGAATGTGCAGCAAACATTGTCTAGACTATTCTGGACTGGTGGGACTATTTGGGAAAGGGAAATAAAATACTCATTTCCCAGCCATTCTGCAGGTGATGTCTTAAACACAAAAGAACCATGAACGCATCTGTATTAGCTGTTTTTCTCATTCTATGCCAAAGCATATGTCAAAAGCTACCTAAGGGAGAAGGGTTCACTTTGGCCAATGGTTTGAAGGGATAAAGTCCATTCTGGCAGAGGAGACACGACAGCAGGAGAGTGAAACAGCTGTTCTGTTCTGTCTTCAGCTGGAAGCAAGGAGATGAATGTGGGTGCTTAGCTAGCTTTTTGTTTTTTTCATTTGATTCAGCCTGGGATCTTAGCCCATGGGATGGTGCCACCACATTCAAAGGAGATCTTCTCTTGCCAGTTAAACCTTTTTGGAAACATCATTACAGATATGTACAGATGTGTGTCTCCTAGGTGATTTTAAATTTGGTCAAGTTGACAATGAAGATTAACCATTAGATACATCTTATGTCTTCAAGTTATATATCTTTAAAGCACATAGACTATGTCCTGAAAAAATGTAGAGAATATATTTGCTGTGAAATTATCTCCAGATACTTTGTGAAGAGGTCTAAATAGGTAGCTTAATTCTACTTGTACTCCTTGGCAAAACTTTGTGAATGTATGCATTTCTATACATCTCCAGGGTGGGTATGTTGGCTCAAAGGATAAAGACATCTTCTACTGTCTTGGTCAGGGTTACTATTACTTTGATGAAATAACCATGCTCAAAAGCAATTTGGGGAAGAAAGGGTTTATGCCACTCATAGTTCCATATAACAGTTCATCACCAAAAGCAATGAGGGCAGGAACTCAAGAAGGGCAAAATCCTACAGGCAGGAGCTGATGAAGAGGACATGGAGTTTTGCTTACTGGCTTGCTCCTCATGGCTTGCTCAGCCAGCTTTCTTACAGAACCCAGGACCACCAGTCCAGGGATGCTACCATCCACAATGGGCTAGGCCCTCCCACATCAATCGTTAATTAAGAAAATGCCTTACAGGTTCTGCCTACAACTTGATCTGTTGGAGGCATTTTCTCAATTGAGGTTCCCTCTTCTCAGATGACTTTAGCTTGTGTCAAGTGTACATAAAACTAGCCAGTACAGCTACCAAGCCTGATGCTCTGAGTTCCAGTCCCAGAACTTACATAGTAGGAGAAATTCGACTGATGCCAAGTGTCCTCTGACCACCACACTTGGTGTCTTGACACACATACCCACATCTCCCTCCACACAATAAATAAAGGAAAAGCAATAAAAAAATTGAAAAAAAAAATCTCTACATGTTAGTGTCTATCCTGTGCTGAATAATTAATTACCTTAACAGTCTTTAGTAACTTAAAACAATAAAAATGCCCTATCTTAAACTTTGGAGAACCCAGCATTCTACATCCAAGACGTCACAAAACTCCACCCTTCTGGGAAGTTCTAGGGAGAAGCCATTTCCTTCCACAATCTTCTGCAAGTCACTTGTTCTATGGGTTTGTGGCTTTTCCCTATTCCTTAAACTTTTCCTTTGTTCTTTATGTTTCTCCTCTGACTCTGACCCTCGTGCCAACTCTTTATAAGGACTACCATATAGCATCCCCAGTTTAATACATCTGCAAATATTTCTGCTAGTGTGAAGGGTATATTTGACAGGATTCTATATGGAAACAGTGTTCTGCTCTGGGTTAGATCTATAAGATTCCAATAACCATGTGAACTGTACAGCTGTAATCCCAACACGTGAGAAGTAGAGGTAGGAAGCACAGGAGCTTAAGGTCATTCTTAGCTGCATACTGAGCTGGGGGTCAACCTGGGCTATGTAAAACTCCAATTCAACAAACCAAAATCCATCCAAACCATGTTACTGTCCCAACATAATCTTTGGAATTGGGCCAGTAGTATGTAATAACACTATTCACAAAAATATACTTCTGTCCTTGGATATCTAGGAAGGAAATTTTTACCCTGTCCCTGCTGATTGCAAAAAGAGCCTATGGTTACAGAGTGGGGAAAAAAAAAAAAAAGAACCAACTTACATTTTCCTGTGCTTTTGGCCTAGAACACAGGGCCTGTTAGGCGCCTGGTTTTAATGATTATTTTAATGGTATTTTAAGCCATGGCTTAGACTGCTCCCCACTCATGCCAGCTCTTACATGTATTCTAGGTATTAGAAGCCTCGTTTTCCAAACCCCGCTGGCCAGCACAGTTTTCTTTCCCTTGTGAGCTGAACAGCGCCAAGCACACCACTGACCTCAGCAGATAGCAGCAGTGTCGGGGCTATGACAGAAAAGAGAAACCGAATTTTCAGAACCTTGGTTCTCTGGTATGCTTGCAGCCCACACCTGAGGGCAGGTCCTTTGGAAGCCTGAAGCTCTCTGAAGGGCAGGTCGTTCATCTTTTTACCAATGGAAGAAGCAACCGTTTGTAAGTGGGGCATATATTGAAGATGCTGGGTGTGGTGACACTCTCCTTTAATCTCAGTGCTCAGGAGTCAGAGGCAGGCAGATCTCTGTGAGTTCAAGGCCAGCATGAGACTACATAGTAGGTTCCAGACCAGCCAGAGCTACTTGGGAAGACCTTACCTCAAAATATCATCATATCATCATCATCATCATTATCATCATCATCATCAGCAGCAGCATTATTGTGCAAATCACCATCATAAAAGATGACACCAAATACTGTTCTGACTCCTTGGCCTCAGGATGCTCAAGCAAGTGATGTATGCTTTGTTTGTATGTATGTACATATGCATGCATATAGCATATACATCTCAGTGTGTATCTCTGTCTCTGAATTAACATAATCGTCACAGGCCTATTCCATCCTTAGAGGGTAAGTGAAATGTATGTTTACAATAACTTTTAAAATAAAGTTAGTAATTTGAATTTTAATAATATTATAAATTTATTCCTTGAAATTTTATACATAGTTACAACATATCTTAATGGTATCTTCCTCTGCTTCCCCCACTCCAACTCCCTCCACTGGAGGAATATTTTAGAAATTAATTTCACCTGGAGCACTTGTGACATTTCTTGAGATCAACAAGTGTCTTAGGGGACGCAACAGATTCTTCAAGTCACTTACTTTTCAAACACGTTTCTTCCCTTAAACACTTAATAGCAAATGTCCTTTCTATTCTAGAATCATTACTGATTCTTACATTGTTCATCACAGATTAGGAGATGAGAAAAGAGACAGGAGAAACTCCCACTCATTTGTGAGTGTGTGTGTATGTGTGTGTGTGTGTGTGTGAATGTGTTGTGTGAGTGTGTATGCATGTGTGTACCCTGTGTGTATACATGTGTATGTACATTTATGTATGTATATGTGTTTATGTGTATATATATACACACACGTGCGTGTGTGCATGTATGTTTGTGTATATATGTGTATATCTTTGTGTTCGTATAGGTCTGTGTATCTGCATGTTTGTGTATGTTTATGTACATGCACATGTATATATATATATGTGTGTGTGTGTGTGTGTGTGTGATATGATAGATATAGTTGTGGAAGTGGTTTCCATAGCAATTTTATGGGAGTCTATTTTAACCTAGATTTACTGGTAAGCAGCACAAGGGTACAGAAATCTGAGAAGATAGCTCTTGCCACATACTCTAGGGACTCCTAGTTCACATGTGACTAAGTTTCACTTATTAGGGAAAAGGATTATTCAAAAGCTTAAAAGAGGATTCTCTCTCCACTCACCCGTCCCTGCACTCCCACCCCCATAAAAATCTAGCTGAAGGTCGCTTGCTGACACCTCACTGGTTTTCACTTGCTTTGATGTAGGTATAGCGATTGATTTGGAACTTGTTTAGTTAACAAATTGGACTCCCTGGAAAACCCCACTTCTCTCTTCCTCCTTGAAGCATGCCCAGGATGGTTGCAACAATACACTATGGCAATTAAAATAAATAACCACCTCCTATCAAACCCTGTAAAACCCCTGTCATTGTTAACAATGTCTTAGGGATATCACTTTGATGTCTTCCTCTTACTGTAGGCATCTTGCTCAAAGAAGAAAATCTTTAAAGAGTAGTGTGTGGTTTTGTGGGATGAGTAGTAAACAAATAAGCATATTAGTAATTCATATTGTACCTGGCTATGTAGCACAGATGGTTACACAGTACACTTTCATGCTGACAAACATAAAATAAGGCAGCACCCAACTGCGTCTTGAAGGACAAATTCAGAATTATAAAAGGAACAGATATTTCTATAAATGTCTGTTCCATAAATAAAACAGAAATGCTAGGCATGATTAAAGCTCAGAGAAAAGGTGATATCCAGGAGTAGATATGTCTCTGTGGCAATGTACAAGGGATAGTTATAGAAGAGTGTCTTTCCTTTTAGGCACAGAGAGCCATGGTGGTTGCCCAGGAAACTGGGACATCACAGAATGATGGGGAGATGCTGGAAGATAGGATTAGGGACAGGATATGCAAAGGTGTTGATGTCTGTCTTGGGAGAAAAAAAAAGTTGAAAGGGAGATTTAAGGTCTTTTGATACTTATTTTTTTATTTTATTTTTTTTTTAGAGATTAGGGACTCACTGTGCAGCTCCAGCTGGCCTCTACTCACTTTATTTGTAGACCATCCTGATTTTGAACTCACAGAGATCTACCTATTTATACCTCTTCAGGTTAGAATTAAAGGCATGTATTAACATGCCAGATTTATTTTAAAGGAAGAACTACATCAGTGACATATTTTCAATTCCAACTTCGTCCATTCATTTAGTCAGCTAACATTTATGATGCGGTGATTATGAGCAGGCATTTGGGAACACAAAAGGAGGTTGATTATAAATTTGAATGGGAGATTCGGGAGTTATGGTCTTTGTTGGGGAAAATGATACATACAAAAAGACTAGGAAATAACACTGTACAATGAACCAAAGTACATTGTAAGCTCATATGCTGTAAAGACACTGGTAATGGAGATACATGTGGTAGGGGAGAAGAAGAAAGAAGGAAGCTACTATGTTATTAGCTTCCATTCTGCTGAATCGCTCCAGTAACAAAGCTAAACCTAAGGCTATTGATAGGAGTGGTCAAGAAGACTCTTTAGTCAGAGAGTGTATCTGTATTTTGTGGTAAATACAAACTCAATTTCAGACTCCATCATCCCTTGGGCATCCTGAATAGAGCTGACCCAATGCCTTTCTCTTTAGAGATGATCAAATTCCCCTTTAAAAGTATCAGAAAAGATTTATAGCATACCTTCTTAGTGCTCATACAACACTCAGAGGCCAAGAGGGTTCCCATAAATGATGCAGAGAGAGAGAGAGACAGGATGCTGTCAGGCTGAGCCTGTGACTCAAGACTAGGGTGCTTCACTCACAAAAGCCTCATAAATGTCCTACTGGCTCAGGCTATAAAGCCTCTGATTGTGATTTCTTTTTATGTTTACTGTAATATTGAAAATCTGTGACTAAAGCCCAGGACAGTGGTTTCTGTAGAAATCACCCTATTTTACTGCTAAATTATAGGATCATATATGGCCCCAAAGTGCTTCAATGAACTTAACAGAAAGGTTACTCCCAAGCCAGGGAGATTTCGATCTTATGGCATCACAAAGCCAAGGTCAGTGAGATGATTTGTGAGAGCTTTCCTGAATCAGGATAAGGATGAACCTGTAAGGACACAGGGAAAGAGCAAGCATAAAGGTTTACTGTTTACCTTTCTGTGTATGAATGCTTTATTTATGCTACAAAGGACAGTTCTATCAGGCAGAGTTATAGGAATACCACTTTTCTCCTTGTCTCTTCTTCTATTAGTAGAAGAAAAAAATAAGCATTTCATTAGGCTGTATTTGTTATTCAACATGCTGGGATGCATAGTTACATTTTTGTTCAAGTATGACATGTACTTCGATCACATTTACTCTGTTACTTTGTCTTGCCTCCTTACCCCCGCTTCCTCTTACAGAAATAGCTCCCTTTCTATTTTCATATATGTGTCTTCTAAGTTCTACACAAAAGAAAGGAATAATGAAATAGGTATCTTTTCTGGTTCTGGCTTATTTAGCTTAACACGATAATCTTCAATTCCATCGACATATGCCACTTGATGTCAGAATAAATGTAGGCTCTAAAGCATTGGGTTCACCACAGTTCTTTCCAGCCAGCCTGGGAGTCCAGTGCTTATCATTACTGCCAGATACATTTTTTACCTTCATTAAGTGTATTTTTAGAAGTAACAATGATTATGAAGATATTACCTATGTTGAGTGGAATGGAATGTACCAGGAGGATTTGGAATGCAAATATCTCCAAAGATTGAGTTTTCAAGAATTCATAATGGAATGAATGACTTCCTAATTTTCACAGAACACAGACACATTAAAATGGCATATCTAGGTTGTACTTTTGAATCCCAGTAAAAGTTCTTTCGGTTAAGTTTCCTTGCAAAGCAGTGTTAATTTGTCTCCAACTGTGAGAGACCTTGGTAACACACCACTCTGAGCTACAGAGGCTCTAACCAGCACTTTGAAAAGACTTAGCAGATACACAGATGAATCAAATGGGTCTTGAACCTGGAGACCAAGATGAGTCACCTTATGATGAAAAGCTTAGGGCCTGGGTATTATAGTGTCTGGCTTCTCTTTCCATGGAACATCAGCAAGAAAACCGGTTGAATTCCTCAAGCAGAAATACAATGATGATTACCTGCCTAGTGCATTTCAGGAAGGCCATCTTTACCCTGTGCTCCTGCAACTCTGTAGAACCAAAGCTTCAGGGATTTTGCAGCTACTGAAAAATGCTAGCAAGACAGATGGCGTCCATCTGACAGTCCCTCAGCTCCCCAGACACATGACCATGTCAGGATAAAATATAGAGAAAAACAAAACAAAGCAAAAACCCATGGACATTGTATAGAACTTATTTATGAAAAATAGTCAATCACATAGTCTATTAAAGTAGAGTAATTATGACAGACCAGAAGGCTGCTGGTCATTGCAAAGAACCCTGGGGGGAAAAATTACTTGCACACACACACACACATACACACAATTTTAATACATGATTCACATAAGAAACCAAAGGTATCACCTTGTAATAGACACAGAATACAAAAGCCTAGACCCAGGCATTTTGTGATATACATGAGGAGGAGGGGTGTAGTTCTGATTAAAGTATGTAGCCCAATTCCTTAATTTCAATAATCACCTGTGATCACTTGACCAAAGTTAAGCAGTTGAACAAATATCTTAACTAGTCCTTGCTTCCACCTAGATCATTTTAAAAGCTGTCTGTTCTGTGCCTTCGAGCATGCACTGCTTCCTCTACAATCCTCTGCATGCTGCATTTGCAACACTGTGGTCTCTCCATCTTTGTCAGCTGGACATAGGTGAGTGACTTTTGCAAAGCTTAATAGGTCACCTCCTCTCATACTGTTTCTACCCTTGTGTGACTCTTGTGTTGGGCTTTTTCCTCACTGTTCTTGTGGCAGCTTACATTTTCTATGCTATTTCTCTGATGTCGGTTGTGATTTTCCCAAAGCAAGAGACAAATCTTGATTTCTCTTCTTTTAATACAGGGCTCAAACCAGGTGAGTCCTGGAATAAATATGAGCAAAAAGAAAATGAATTAATGACATTAAGGATTTTAAAGCTTTAGAAACACCACCAGGGAATTTATTGAATATATTACTTTCTTCCAAGGAATACACAGTATAACAGTAGGAGATTGAAAGGGAAATATTTTTAAAATATGAGAAAGAAAACATCAAGGGTATAGACCAGGAAGAGGTTTGTTGATTGATTTGAAAGGAAGGAAGGAGAGAAGTCGAAGCCAAAGATGAAATAAAAAAACAACTGGGTTCAATCCAGGTTTCTTCCCAGAGTGCCTGAAGAGATGACTTGGTTGTATACAATAGTCATGCTCACCATCCTTTGTGTTTAAAACCATTTCTAAAAATAGTAAGAGCTTATACTTTAGTGAAGATCACAGGGACGGATATAACATACGCAAATTTCTAAGGAATTTTTAAAAGATTCATTTTGTTATTTATGTGTGTCGGTTTTTTGTTTCAGTGTGCCTTGTAAAAGTGGGTATAACTTCTGTAAACAGTCCTTCAGGGTTGTGGTGGTCAAGTGTGGAGCAGGGAGGACACACGTAGTCAATTCCTATGATTAGCTTTCAGTCTTTTTGTGAGCCTGTCTTTAAACTTTGAAGTTTGACATTTCCTTCCTCACAAAGGGAACAGGAGTTTGACGTTTTCCTTCCTTCAGGTTGCTGGACCCTTGTGAAACATCAATAGCTTGGGCTCTGGTAAAACAGTTTAACTTTCTGGAAATCCCTGTTAAGAACAGAACGCTCTGGCACATTCCAAAATGTCTTCTCTTCTGTTCTCCTTGCCAGAAACACAGGGGGATTACCCCTGATAATCACTGTGAGAATCATCCTTTGCTCCTACAGGTAAAACACAAGTATGGAACCCCTGCTGCATAATTCGATTTACATTGGTGAATTTGTACTTGAAATTCTTATTGTCCCACTGACAGACAAATCATATTATTTTATAGAAGAATGACACATTCTATGTGTATCAGGTATATCTGTATGTATATGCACCATGTGTTTGGATACCTTTGGAGTCCAGAAGAGAACATCATATCATTTATTGTTGGAGTTACAGGTGATTGTGAGCTACCCAACTTGGGTGCTGGGAACTGAACCCAGGTCCTCTGCAAGAGTAGTTCAGGCCCTTAATCACAGAGCCATCTCTCCAGCCTCTAAAGACGGGCTTCTTACAATGGGATGAAGTCTTCATTGTACACATGGTTTTTAGTAGTCTCTTCTCAGACTACGAGTGGATTCCATTCTTGTTCATGTCTAATTGTACTTAATATATTAAGTGTGTACAATTAATATATTACAATTCATTAAATGCTGCGCTCCGTACAACAGCTTTGAGTGAGATATGCTGTCTCCTGCATGGATGATGCTGGAAGCACATGGTGTACAGCTCCCTGGAACCTGCATCCCATGAAATGCAAATTCCCAGTCAGTCATGTCTCTATGCAGTATGGAGGAAGAGCAGAAATTTTTTGGTGGGATCTACCCACTGAGTGATGGAATTGTTTATTCTTGTTAAATAACCTTGGGGTTAGTTTTCTGAGACCTTCATATGATGTATTTTGATCATATTGACTCCCACTCCCAGCTCCTTTCCGATATCCCCCTTTTCCCTACCCTTCCAACTGTGTCCTCTTCTTTTTTATTTCATAATATAGGACACTATGCATATGATTTGATAAAGATTTCTATCCTCTGACATGTAATGGTTGATGCATTTACTCATGATTCTGAATTTCAGATGGATTTGATCCTACTGAAATGAAAAATACATTATTTTTATGGTCTATGGTATTTTAATATATTCATGTCAATATTGCATTGATTATATTATTTAATCTTTTATGTATTTATGTTTAATATATTAATATAATGTACATATATTTTATAATATAATATAAAATTTTAAATACTTTGCTTTTATAATATCTGAATGAGAAGCTGAGGAGAAAAAGTGGGAATGTTTTCATGAAGTGAATAAGAAACAATGTAAGGAACTCCCTCAAATAGCTTGGCAGCTTTATTCATCTACTTTCCTTATCTCTTTCATCCTTTTCCTAGAGTTGGTCTGTAGATGTCCACTTGGATCACACCTGAAATACAGAGGCAGTGACTGAACTTGGAAAAGCTCAATTGTAGTCAGTGTCTTTGACCTGAGATCACATGTATGTTCCTAATGTTGAGTAACTGGGACCAGGAGCAGCTGTCTCTGTAGCCCACACTGGTAATGTAGTACTTAGGGTTCTCTAAAGAAACAGTACTAATAGAATGAAGCACACATATATATATATATATATATATATATACATATATATGTATATATATATATACATATATATATATATATATATATATATGGTCTTTATTAGACTGGCATATAGACTGTGTTCTGCGTAGCCCAAAATTAGCTGCCTGATGATGGAAAGGTCAAGAATCTGGTAGTTGTTCAGTCCCTGGGTCTGGGAAAACTGCTGGTCTTCAGTCTATGTCAGAATCTTGAAAAAGTTTGGTTTAATACTGCAAAAAGATAGAGGGACTTGCCAGTGAGAGTGAGAAGAAGCAGGCACAAAGGAAAAAAAAAACTTTTTCTTCCTTATCCTTTTATGTGAGTTGCCCGTAGAGGGTGTGGCCCAGATTTAGGGTGGGTCCACCCATCTTCAGTGGTCTGATCAAGAATATCCCTCATAGGCGTGCCCAGAAGCTAGGGTTTTAGTTTATTCCAGATGGAGTCAGGTTGACAACTGAGGTTAGCCATCACAGGTGGATTATGGAATATTGTTTTCCTCATTCAGAAATATGAAGATTAGGAACATCTTCTGATAGCTGAAACTGGAACACATATGTGAGAGAATTCCACTCTCTGGGAGTTTTTCACATGAGCTGATCTTTTCTGTTTCATGAATTTGCTTCTCTGTGTGGCTCTTGACTGAGCAGCTGCCTATGGTGGATGAACAGCTTGGGGTGGAAGTGGGGGAAAACAGAAAACAGAGCCCATTTCTACGTGATGTCATACAGCCCACAGTTGTAACAGCACTCTGCTTTAATCCCCCATAATTGACCATGGAAAATGATTAATATTGTAATATTAGGAGTGGGTGGAAAAGAGTGGAAAGCACACTGTATAAATCATGGAACCAATTAAAAGTACACATATGTGTGTGCATGATGGTCCATTCACAAGGGAAGGTGTTCCTACTATTTTTCCCTTTTATCTCATCTGAGAATTGTAACAGTAGAAGATAATACTGAATCTTTTTAAAAAATTTCTTCTTATTAAAATGGCATAAACTGAAGGTTCCAGTGTGTTAATGTTATAATAAGTTTTGGGGTAGACATATTTTTTTAACCACTAATATACAAAAGAAGTACCTTGTTAGGATGCGGGCAAATTTTTGATGGGACAAAAGATCTACTTCTCAAATCAAGAAGACATCCCTTCTGAGACCAGCAAGATGACTCAGTGGGCAAAGGGTCTGGTCTTTGATTGACAACCTGGGCTTCATCCATGGAGCCAAAGTAAAGGTGGAAAGAGAGAACTGACTCACAAAGTTGTCTTCTGACTTCCTTCAAGTACTGTTGTGTGGCACCTATATGCTACAGTATGAGTTTACATCCTTCCACAACAATAAAATAAATTCATAAAAATACATCATTTCTGTATTTCTGTAGCCATCTATAAAATAGCTCAGCATTTTTGTGAGTGTACTTTACCAAAACGTATATCCTGGAAAATTCCAGAAATCAATAATTCATAAGTTTTGAATCATTTTACTGTAATACACTGCTATTAATTATTCTGGTTTTCTGTAATATATAACTATTCATAATTTGTATGTTAAACTGTATCATAGGTAAGTGTGTATAGGAAAAACTGTATTATAGGTGATTTGAGATATCATCTGAAGTGTAGTAGATTACCTTTGGGATGATGAAGAATACTGTACTATGAAATGAAGGACAATTCTAAATGTTTGGCGCAAAGAACAAGTGCAATGTTGAATCATTTACATGGTTATTGCAATCAATAGATACGGTCAGGATGCTGAGGCCAGACACTGGCAAGTCAGTAAGGAAGCAAAGGAAGAGCTGAAGTGGTTTGAGTGATGGAAGGATGATGACATTCAACACTCGGAGGAATATGGAAAACATGGAACACCCACAATGAATATGCTGGAGAATAGGTTAGGTGGAACTGTCACACAAATCCACTAGAAAAGACTGCTAACTCTAGGAAACAATGTTAGATATTTATCAATATGGTGTAAATCTAGAACATCATATAAAGGCTGTGATTGGAGAAAGCTGAATGACAGGTCATCAGTGGCTGCCAAGGATAGGTCAAGCTGGAATGTCATTTTGGCAATAAATACAGCTAGAAGTGTCTTGAGTTTTCTTAGTACTCTTTGCCAGCTTGTTAGCTAGAGTGCATGAAACATGTATAGCAGATCTCCTTGTGGGAATCTGAATGGAAGGAGTAGAAAGGGGTCTGGAGTTTAGAAGGGCTAGAGAAGATGTGTAGCAAAAGGTCAGCGTGGGCTTCAGGCAAGTTAGGAGAATTGAAAACAAAACAATACAAATAAACCAAACACCAAATGTTAGAAAGACAGAAATAGATGGTCCAGGGCTTGAAGTTACAGCAAGAGCAGAATACAAGCTAGGCAGTTTTGTCTGAGACAGCGAGCTGACTCAGAAGGTAAAGCCAGGTGATCCAAGTTTAGTAGGTGGAATCCACATGGTGAAATGAAATGACAGAACTGACTTCTGCAAGCTATTCTCTGACCTCTTCACATGCAGTGTGTGTTTGGCTCTGTGTTACACTTTAATGTTGAAAATTAAAATAATACTCATCAAATCTTTGAGATTGTCATACAATGTGTTTTGATCATATTAACCCCCTCTCAATTCTTCAAAACCTATCCTCACTTTCTTACCTTCTTATACACTAAACTCTCTCTCTCTCTCTCTCTCTCTCTCTCTCTCTCTCTCTCTCTCTCACACACACACACACACACACACACACACACACCCATCAAGTCCAGTTTGTGTTCTTCAAATTCTCTTGGGTGTGAGACCAACCCATGAAGTGTGGTTCAACCTACCAAGGATCATACCCTTAAAGAAAGAAAACTGGCTTATCTTCCCCAAGCAGCTGTTAATTACAAATGTTGGTTAGGGGGTGGGACTTTGTGCTAGGATTCTGCCTTTCTTGAACCTGCAAAGGTCTTGTGCATGCTGTCACAACCACTGTAAGTTTATATGTGTAGCTGCTTTATTGTGCCAGAAAACAGTTTCCTTTTAAGCATCCATTGCCTCTGGCTCCTAACATCTTTCCAACTCCTCTTCTACAATGATCCTTGAACCTTGGTGGAAAAGATGTGATATAGGTGTTCCATTTAAGGGTGAGCACTCTGCAGTCTCTTATTTTCTTCTTGTTCATAGGTTGTGGGTCTCCTGTGTTAACCACCATCTATTGCAAAAAGAAATGTCACTGATAAGGCCCGAGAGATGCATTGTTCATTAGGCATAGCAATAAATCCTTCAGAGTTGGTTTAGAACTATGATACTGACCTTGAAACTTTATCCCTACTGGCTAGCTTTTTGTTGTTGTTGTTTGTTTTTTGTTTTTTTTTTTTTTTGTTTTTCGAGACAGGGTTTCTCTGTGTAGCTTTGCGCCTTTCCTGGAACTCACTTGGTAGCCCAGGCTGGCCTCAAACTCACAGTGATCCACCTGCCTCTGCCTCCCAAGTGCTGGGATTAAAGGCATGAGCCACCACCACCCGGCTGGCTAGCTTTCATAGTGTTGGTGGGTGCTATACATACCATCAGAGAAGGAAAATGATCATTGCTCTTACCCAACTTTGAATCCTGTTAACTACAACCATGATTGGTCTGGCAAGCCATGCCCACTGGTACAATAAAGGCACAAACGTTATGGGAGTAACCAACCACTCTCTGATGGGATTTAAGGCCCACACCACAAGATAGAAACCATATCTGATACTATTACCAGGCCAAGAACCTATGGCTAGATAGCTCACAGATCCTAAGTGAAAACCTATTGAAAAAAGAAAAGTGTTTCTTGCTTGTTTTATTTTTCTTTGGTTTGGTGGAATGGAATAACTAGCTAAAGGTAGTGACATTTTAATAGGGACATCTTTGAGTTTGTGACGCAGCATGAACCCAACACAACTTCTGAGGAAATAACCCTTAAAACTTAGCTGGCAGAGAGATATCATCAGTCATTCACAAGGCATTGTGGGGAAGTGTTTACCTGCAAAAACTTCACATTTCTTAAACATTTCACAAGAAATACTCTGTAAGAGCTTATCCATTACTCAAGCCATTTTTTTTCTTGTGGCCTAATGAATTTCCTCTTGCCCTTAGGAATGTTTATTTGGTGATATATTTTTAGTTGTTGTTGGTGATGGTTTCTGCTTATTTATTTGTTTTTGATTCAAGATATCTAGTTCAGGCTAGTCTTGAATTCTTGATCAGCCTGCTTCAGCCTCCTGAGTGTTGGGACTAGAGTTGTGTACCACTGTAGCTGCAATACACTTGGTAGTCTAAGAGAAGCACAGTATTTTGCAACTGGGGAAGTTATAGAAAGAAATAAAAATTTATACCATATTTCTTACAGTTTCAGCTATCAATTTGAAATGATGTACATCATATCACACAGGCAGGCACTTTATTAGAACCAAGTTCTACTAAACCCTAGCATAGGGTCCTTCTGTAGTGACCACTAATGGCATTTAAAACAAATGAGACATTCAAACCATTATGACAGATAAGTGAAAGAGAATTCATGAGACAGTTGGGATGATGCCGAGTCGCATCCTCTCAGTGGGATGAAGAGGAAAAACAGCTTTATTATTTATTTTTTTTAGGAATACTTCTACACAGGGACAGCTAAGGAAGGTACATTTCCTGTTGGTCCAAGAGGGTATTATGGGTGGGAATGACACCATTAACTGATGGTTTATGGCTTTGGGAAAATAGTGGGACATCCTGTTTGCTTGATCAGCAGTTAAACCCTAGGTTGCTGTTTTGACCTTGCTTCACCCAGAAGATTATTTCTACAAACTTGAAAACTGAAACCAAATAAGATCACATACACAAGAGAAGTCCAGCAGAAGAAAGTCAAATCTTTTGTTTATCTCCAGGGTGTGAACGGCAGCCAAAGACTATTCTACTCTTCCCTCTCTGGAAACAAGGTGATTTGCATACCTCTTGGGCTTATGCTCCTGATTAGCTATGTAAATAACTTTATCCAACAAAGCCTCCTCTTCCCTCTTGGGTTTTAACCTTTGGAACCTTTTACTAGTGTTTGTGGGAATTAAATAATGAACATTAAATATTAGTAGTTTGGAAAATGTGAAGGTCTAGTGGAAAACACTGCATTAAAATATAAGTAGCCTAAAATAAGCATAGTTTTATTAACAATCATACTTCCCAATGGCTAGCGGTAATTATCTTCCTACTTGATGAATAATATTATGAAGAACTTTGGAATCTGGCTCCCCGCAGCTCCCAGCACATAAATATGAATGATAAGCATCATTAGCAATACATTGCATTGGATTCAGGGGCTGTGATTTTGTTGGTCTGCAGACCTCCTACTGGAAGACCTCCAGGAGATCATTCACTTGGTAGGGAACTTCACAGTTCACAAAGCCCTGGAACACGTTAGGTTTTGATTTGTTTTCTACGCTTTGTTTCTTCAGACACTAATGTTAGCCTTTATGTTACTGTGACAAAGAAAACAAGGCTTAGGAAGTTAGCCCTGTTCAGATCAGATCCGTTCTTAAGTCTGAGTGTTGAACTCTATACTTAACTGCTTTACCTCATTAAGCTAATGTCACAGTCCACTCAGAAAGTAAAGGGTAATTTTAGTCTCTGTCATCTATGTGTGTGTGTGTGTGTGTGTGTGTGTGTGTGTGTGTGTGTGTGTGTTCCGGTATGCTTGGGTATGTGTGTGTGCCATGAGGCCAAAAGATAATCTGTCCTGTCATTCCTCAGTTGCCATTCACCTGGGTGGCTTTTTCAATTAGGCTTGCTGGCCAGAGGGCTCCCAGGGAGGTTCCTGTCTCCATGTTCTCAGCACTGGGATTACAAGTACACACTACTATGGCCTGCTTTTGACACAGGTGCTGGGGACTGAACTCAGGCCCTTGGCCCTGTGCAGCAAACACTCCATCCTCTGAGCCATTTTCCAAACCTTTGCAGCATTTCTTAACGGTCAGTCAAAGGTGTCTCTTCCACGCAAATGCTGAACCACACTCTCTCTATGGAACATTATGTAGACACAATACCCACTAGCAAGTTGTAACATAGGACATTCTCATTTTTGAGGATAACTATAGGAGGGTCCCTGAAATAGGAGAGAATTCTAGATTCCTATTTAACCACTCAGTGCTAAGCAAGAAAGTGAAGAAGCATCTACAAATACATTAGAATTATAATAGTATTGATTAATGTATGCCTAAAATTTCTTTAAGTTTCAAATAAGAAATACATGATATACATTATATATACATATAATGTAGAAATTATTATACACATATAATATATGAAGTATTATATATGTTAAGTATTATATATAATGACACAATAAAAGTAATATATACAGTATTAAATATATATGTATATAAAATGAAGTAAACAAAACAAAGTATAACAAGCTTGTCAGGATTAGCCCACCACAAAATAAAGTAGAAACATAGCAAAGAGACCACTGAACTTTAGAGTCCCCAGGTTTCTTTTTACTCTGGTAAGGCTTGGCTGAAATAACACAAGCCTTATAGCTTACTAATTTTTCAGGCCAATATTTGGACATAATTTGTGTGCTTTATAAGCCTGAAAAACCCACAAGAGGCCCCAGATTGCTGACGTAACTGTCTTTGAATTCAACAAAGCCCATTAGCACGTCAGTGAGGAGGATGGGTGGAAAGCTCACAAGGCAGGGTTTCTAGGCACCCAGAAGGGTTTCCACGGCAGCTACTGAAATAATAAACTCCCTTGATTTTTGGCACCAACCGGAGTCATTTTCACAGTTCACTTCTAATCACAGATAATTCTTTTTTTATTATGTCATTTTAGATGTTGTTATTGCACACATAGAAAATGTTGCTATGTGACGGAGAACCATAAACTGTACATATGATAGCGGTCTTAACAAAAGGGGAACTGTCTGCAGTCTGGGGCTTAGGAGCAGGAGTGTGAGCATGCATGTATATGTGTGTGAGTGTTTATGTGTGTGTGTGTGTGTGTGTATGTGTGTGTGTTTCAGCCTGACCCCCTTTCATTTTCAGAATAAACTTTTTGATGACTGAAATTTGAGCTAGACTTTCTGTTATCTATTTCAACTAAAAGAAATTAAGAATTTGCTCATGATTTCACCAATGAGTTTTTGCATAAATTTGGGAGAGAGGAAACTCAGGCAGAGTTCCTATAGTTCCCAGCAATAGAGGTTAAGGCTGGACTTTGAGTGCTAACAACTTTTTGTGTTAGACAAGGCAACTTTTGAAGAAAACAAAAGGAGGAGGAAAGGAGAGAGAGAGAGAGAGAGAGAGAGAGAGAGAGAGAGAGAGAGAGAGAGAGAGAGAGAGAGAGAAGAGCTAATCTTATTGACTTCTATGGGATTTTAATACCAATGTCATATGCTTAGCATAATTTCAAGGGGTGAAAAAATCATACCATTAGGAAGAATATTCTCTTTTTCATGTTTGTTTGGTCTCATTAGTATGCTCTCTTGTAATTTTTAATTTTTATGTTGAAATAATTTGAACCCCTAAAGCTTCAATAGGGCAGTGGGATGAGGTGAGATCAAATAAGAATGAAGTATAATAATGCATGTTGTACAAAATGTCACAAATAGAACGTGTTTCTTTGTATATTAACTAAAATCTTAATTTAGTATCTAATACTCTTCCAACAAATGCAGCGGTTGTTAGTCTCTTACTGAGTACACTGTTTCATGATCTCTCTCTCTCTCTCTCTCTCTCTCTCCCTCTCTGTCTCTCTCTGTCTCTCTCTGTCTCTCTCTCTTTCTCTCCTCTCTAATTAAAAACAGTACATTTATTTATTCTTTTGTGTGTATGGGGGGCACATGTGCCACGGTGAGCTTCTGATCAGAGGACAACTTGGGGAGACCTCATGTTCTCAGCTTGGAGACAAATGTCTTTACCTGCCGAGACATCTCAAGGGCCCTGCCTTCCTAATTGTAATTTTGTTTTGATCATTTGAGGCTAAGTATGGATATCTTCTTCATTTGCCTCAAAATCTATATATGTACATTTCCTACAAGTAAAGACCATTGCTTCTATGCTTACAGAAAAATTGCTCAAATCAAGCTTTGCTTTCAGAATTAAGAGGGTTGTCTGAAAAGTTTGTGCACATTTCATCAATGTCCTTACAGTAATTGCTCCTAGTCTGGGATCTGGCCCAGAATTATACATTGCAGTTAGTTTTTATTAGAATAAGTTATTCTCCCAAGTACATATTTTAGTTAGTACATATTTATGCAGTTGTTTCACAAATATTTAATAACTATGATCTGGGTCTGCATTGAACTCATCTCCCTTTCGTCCTTGGAACAAAATGAAACAGTAACAGCCCACAAAGCAAACAGACAACAAAAGAGCAAAAAATGTACTTGATGATGCTTTTCAAAAAAAAATCACCTTTGCCAGGCATGGTGGAGCATGCCTTTAGTCCCAGCACATAGGAGACAGAGGCTGGAAGGGCTCTGTGAGTTCAAGGCCATACTAGCCTACATAGAGTTCCATGGTAGCCTAAGCTGCCCAGGAAGACTTTGTTGAAAACAAAAATGTGAGAAGTGGAAAAGGCAGTGATCATTAGGGAAAGACACCACATGTTCTTCTCTGGTTTCAGCAGGAGCACAGTGGGCATGCAAATGCACGCACAAATGTGCATACCCATACATCTACCACACACATACATTTGTACAAGGTGACACTCAATGCGAAGGATATTTTGAATATCATATTGGCATACCTTTTCAGGTTGACAGGACACCCCATAGGCTGCAGAACAACTCAATCTTCCCCTGCAGGTTTAGAACATAGGGAAAGAACAAGACAAGGCTCAAGGGAATCTGTGAAGTCAGCAGTCAAAAGGATTCACTGAGCAAAAACAAAACCAAATAACTAGACAATCAAATCAAGGCTAAGCATACGTTCTGACATGCAGTCTGGGTCTCCAGAGTATGGTTCATTTAAGCACAGAAAAAGGAGCAAAGAGTGGGCATGGTTTGGCTTTAATTTCCTAATGTTAGCATTGTAATACAAATAATTATCTCTGCTGGTGAAATTATGAATATTATTGTATTCTTTATTTTATCTTCCTTAATTGGTATTGTTGCAGTTTGGCAGTTTTTGAGACTAGGTCTCCATCCTCCTGACTTCTGGGATTACTGGGTGTGCCACCATGCCTGGCTCTATGTCTTGAAGTTTTATAATAAATGATGTATTTACTTTTTACTATTAAAATTATTTCATGTATAGAGAGGCAGACAGATGGATATGGTGTAGTTCTTGTGCAAACAGCAACTAAAATCATAGTTAGCAATAGTGATGAATGTTGAGATTGAGACGGGACATCCCAGAAGCTTAGAAGAATACAGTAGTTCTGGTTGGTTCTTGGTGAGATTTCCAGAGGGCCCTCGTATGTGTACTTCCCAGTGGATTTTGAGAAACAAATAGAGACTCCTAATTTGTCGAATGGGGTTCAGGTAACAATCTAGATAGCTGGGATGATGGATAGAAGCAGAATGTTAGATAAAAATCCAAACTGTTACATATTATCAGATTTAGGAGAAGGGGGTGATAAAAGTAGAAACCCAAAGTATTTACTAATGATATTGACAACATTAAACCACAGGATATGTTGAGCAGCTGTCTTAGTTCTGTTTCTGTTCCTGTGATAAAACAACTTAGAAAAGACAAGTTTTAAGTTGCATCAGCATGAAGTAAAGACAGCTGGTCACATTGTATCCACAGTCAAGAAACAGAGGGGGGGAAAAGTTATTATCTACATACTTCTGCTCAGTGGCTTTTCACACTATACAGTTCTAGATCCTGTGGGTGGGAAATGGTACCACCCACTGTGGGCAGGTCTTCCCATGTTAATTAATGCAATCAAGATAATCACCAACAAACTTGACCACAGGTCAATCTAGACAGTCCCTTATTGAGATTCAGTTACCAGTGATTGTGGATTGTATCAAGTTAATAATTAAAAGTAATAGTAGCAGCACCCCAGACTAGTAAATCTCAAAACCTGCAATGTTCCAAAAGCTAACCTTTTTTTGAGTATAGATACTACCTCATAAGTAGAAAGCCCTACATTATGAAACTTTTTTCATGCATATTATCTAAAATATTGCTAAGGCCTAGAGATGCAGCCCAGTGACTGCCTAACATTCAGTCACCCAGTTGGATCTCAAGTACAGCAAAATTAAGCAGACAAAACAAAACATGTCTCTACATAGATAAAATGTACCTTCAGGGAATTATCTATATCTATCTATCTATCTATCTATCTATCTATCTATCTACCTATCATCTATCTATCTAATATATGAATATATAAAAAATGAATTTCTTGCTTACTCTTGTACCCCATCTCTAAGATATCCCATAATGCACATGTAAATACTACAAAATTCTAAAAATGTATGTACAAAACATCTGGACACTTCTAATTTTATAAGCAACGTTCAATCTGTAGTCATATGTGAATGTTCAACTACACAAGAATTCCTTTGAAGACATCCTGAGATGGCTTAGCTACTTTGCCTGTTGCTGTCTTAAAGTATCCAGACAAAAGCAACTTAAGAGAGAGTGGGTTTATTTAGGCTCCTATTTTGAGGTTGTAGTCCATCAGAGTGGGAGGGTCCCAGTAGCAAGAGCATGAAGCAGCTGGTTATATTGCATCCGCAGTTAAGAAGCAGAGAAACATGAGTGCTTATGCTCAGCTGTCTTCCTCCATTTTTATACAATCCAGGATCCCAGTATAGGGATTAATACTAGCCACCTCAATTAACATATTAAGATAATCTTCCATAGACATGCCCAGTAACCCATCTCCCAGATGATTATATATCTCATCAAGTTGACAGTTTTGATTAACCATCATATGAGGACACCCCCCCCCCACACACACATATATATTAGATTTGGCTTCCAGACCATTTTACTCTGTCGAGTGAAATATAAAGATTATGTTTCACCTTTGATCAAGTCATTTTCAGTATGACAAAATCCCAGCCCTAGAAAATGAACATGGATTTTTTGAAAATTTTACTGCTTATTTTCACTGTTTTTAGAGCCAGTAAGGATGCATCCTTAGCTATTTTCCTAAAATTGTACTTGTCAGACTAGCATGATACTGCACATACTCCCCTGAGTAGTTTATGAGAGCTTTGTAGCCATTGGAAAGTAGAAATATATACCTGGTTAACTTTTTCAAGAAGCCATGTTCCCCAGGGCAATACCCTCATCATGTTTCAGTTTGAATTTCAGGTTCCCAATGGCAACAGGTTGGCTCAACTTATTTTATGGATAATAGAATGCCCTGGTAAATTATCAGTTATCAAAAGAGAGCAAGTAACAGGGTAAAAGTTGATGAGCAAATAAACTTGGGAATATCTGAGAAGGAACCATCAAATTCTTGTGAGATTCCCATAGTGTTTTTTTTTTTTCCACTATACTAAGTATCTTGCTAGATGAAAGAAATATGGCACTGTGAGTAAGAGTGGGGAAATGAAGTGAAAGATGATATCCTGAATTCTACCCTCAAAATCCATCAGACTCTGTGATCAGCTGATGCAGCCACCATCTTCTTTCTCAATGCCCTGTTGGGTTTCTTGCTGGCTAACAGGGGAAGTCTAGGCATAGACTTGGGATAGGAGGAGGAGAGTTGAAGTTCCATCCCTAGATGACCTTAGTCTGGCTGGATCTGAAGACTGAGGGAGGTTCCTTTACTATTGTAAGACTCCAACAACACAAAATATTCCCTTTTATCTTACAGCCATTATGTCTCTTCTTTTTCTACTATGGTTTGCTCTTCTTGTGTGTATATGTATATGTATGGGTATATGTTTGTGTACGTGTGAACAAGTGGGGGGTATAGACTCATATGGGGTGTCATCTTCTGTTATTCTCCACCTTGTTGACGTGGGTGGATCTCATCAATCGGGTAGGCGGGTTGGCCACAGGGCTCCGGACTCCTTTTGTCTCTGCCCATCTTTTTACATGGATTCAGGGATGCTGAGTGCACTTCCTCACACTTGCATAACAAATGCTTTACTGACTAAGCCACCTCCCCAGGCCCAGCCATCAGATCTTGAATGCCTACTATTTACCAGACACAATGTTTTTAACAGTCTCAGAGAAATAACAATCTTGCTTTACTTAAAAAGAGACTGTTGCTCAAATTTGAGTAGCTTGCTCAAGATTATGCAGCTAAGAGAATAATGGTCCATGCAGAAACCTTGTCTATTTGACCCCAAATTCATGTTCTTTGCATTAAAAAAAAGTACCATTGTATTCACCAGACGACTACCTTGCATGCTTGCTTGGTCAGACTGAATTTAATATTTCCCATTGATCATATGATATCCATGAGCCTATCTGTGTCACCAAGAAGGCAATCTCACTGCCTCTGATTCTGTTTGCATTTTTCTACACAGCCCTCAAACATTCCAGGTCTTCAGTAGATCTCATCCTCGGCACCTTTGCCAGTTAGTATTTTCAGCAAAGCAAGAAGCTACATGACAAGAAGCAATTTAAGAAAGGAAGGATATCCTCTGACTTACATATCCAGGGGATACAATTCCACCCTGGCATGGAAGACATAGAGGCAGGAGCAGGCAGTCTACTACATTGTATTCATAGTCAGAAAGCAAAGAGTGAATAGGAAGTATGACTGAGTGATAAATCTCAGGGTCCACCCCAAGTGACTCATCCCTTCCAGCAAGGCTCCACTTCCCTAAAGGGGCTAGAACCTTCCCAAATGGTGTAATCAGTTGGGGACCAAGTGTTCAAATGCAGAAGCCTGTGGAGGAATGTAGATGAATTTCTAAACAGTCTTATTAAATAAGAAACACAGAACCAAATACAGGAGTGAAAGCCTTAGAGATCAGAGAAATAGTGATAGCCACCAACTCACCTTAGCTCACCTCGCCAATGTAGCTTCCCAAGGCTACATTGCTTCTTCCTGTCTCACCTGCGCCTTTATTGCCTTGCTGTTCTGTCTTCTCATTGGCTTTAACCCAGCCATCTCACTTCCTTGTCACTGCTTGTCTGTACAGACCTCTAGGTCTCTATGGTTGGTACTGGGATTAAAGGCATGTGTCACCATGCTTGACTGTTCTCTAGTGTGTCCTTGAATACACAGAGACTCTGCTTGCCATGTGATTGGATTAAGGGCATGTGCCACTGCCTGACTTTTATTAATGACTGGCTATGTCCTCTGATCTCCAGGCAAACTTTATTTATTAACATACAAATAAAATATCACCACATTTCAGCACAAATAAAATATCACCAAAGAGGAACTTTTCACCACAAAAACATTTTTCCATCCTCACAAGATCCTTAAGAACATACTTTAACCAGGTAGAATGCAGGCCCAGGCCCCTTAAATTCCTTTGGTTTTTCTCAATTTGCCTGTCTGTTCCATTTTCATAAACACTGATAGCATTCTCGACTGCTTTCTGTTGACCAAAAGCAAGTTTTGGTCCATTTTGGGATTTATTTCATCTTCCACTTATAGGTCACAGTCCATCTTTGAGGGAAGCCAGGCAAGAACTCAAGACAGGAACCTGGAAGCAGGAGGATGGCTTGCTCCCAGGCTTGCATTCAGCCACCTTTCTTATATAGCCGAGACTCACTTGCGTAGGGATGGTGCTGCCCACAGCACAAATGGGCCCTCTTACATCAAGTATCAAGTAAGAAAATGTCCCCGCAGTTATGACCATATGCCAGTCTGAGGGAGGCAATTCTTCACTTGAGGTTTCTTCTTCCCAGTGTCAGGTTTATAAGCAAGATTAGCCAGACACATACAAATGCAAGCACTTGTGCATTATGTCCATCACTGAACATATGCAAAATTTGCATATAGCTGAATGTTTTGATAGAGATAAAAAAAGTACATGGATAATTGTAATAGTGGATGTTTGGGCCCTGATATCAGATTGTGGGCATATTATAGAGAAGACTGGCAGTTCTGTGTCTTTAATTTATAATACAGTTTGAGTATCTTTTATTTTAAATTTTTAGAAAATTTTTTGAGATTTTGGAATATTTGTACCTACATACGAAGATACCTTGGAAATGGGAGTCAAGTCTAAACAGAAATTTCATTTATGTCTTATGAATACCTTAGGCACATAATTTAAAAACATCTTTACAATCTTATACATGGAGTAATCGCACCCTGAAATTTTTGGCTCTGTGGTATCACTTGTAAACTCAAAAAGTTCAAGAGTTTGGACAATTTTGCATTTCAGAGTTTCAGATTAGTGATGCTCCACCTTAGGGACCTGACGGCATTGCCTCTTTCTCCCACATGTAGACTCAATAGACACCTTGCCTAGTCCCTAACTGACATATGCAATCGGTGGCTGAATCCACTCTCCATATCAACAGTACCACTTTCCAGTCAGCTGACTCCTTCCAGAGCACATAACAGATTAACCCCACAGAACTAACTTCCCTTTCTCGAGGTGGAGATTCCATTCCTAAAATAAGAGATTTGGAGAGAGGATCTCCAAGATCCCATCCTAGTATATAGTTTTTTTGAAAATTGCATTTTCAAGAAACAAAGTGAATCTGCACATTCTTGATAAATTTCAGGTTAGTTCATCATAATTTTTATACGAATATAGTTGATATGGCTGGAATCTTAGGAATATTCTCCCAAATCCATTTTTTCATTGTTCTTCATAGGAAATTAGTATTCTGCCAAATTTCAAAGGAATCTGAGCCTCCAAAGGGGTTGTGAATGTGAAGTCCCGAAGCCTAGATGAATATGAACTTGGCCAACTGTATGGTTCTTCTCTTCTCTGCTTACCTTGCTAGGTGGTACAGTTGGTTCAGCTTTTCTGTTTAAAATTTCCTTTTGGGCTAATGAATGTTTCTGAAATATTGTATTGCTTAAGAGTTCAAACTGTAGCAATGTAAATCAATTCCCACCTCTATTATATAAGTATGCAAGTTTTTTTTTTTAGTCCTACAAAAATTCCATTGAGATATTGCTGGTCTTATATAGGCTAATAATAGACTGTGGTGGTGGTCTGGTGGAAACCTCTGTGGGTGGGATTTGAGAGAGAGAAATTGTCATCACTTGAGCTGTGGAATTCATGGCAGACACAGAAGCTGCTGTTCAACCTTCTGAGGCTGAGATAAACCATTTTACTCTAATTATCCCCCAGACCAGAAGGCACAGTCTCAATTCCTTCCCTTTCCCTTGGAGAACAAGTCACACGCGGTAGCAGTTCTTTGGAGGATGGAATGCCATACAAAGTGAGAAGGTCCAGAAGCTCATCCACATGAGAGGCCTCAGAAGTGGTTGGGACAAAGCTGGGAAATGAAGGAATCATGGTCTTCAAGTTCTATGATCATTAAGAACCATTGCCTCGCTTGCGTGCTGTGGGCCCTAATAAATGGTGAAAAGAATGTGGCTGTCTGCGGTAACAGTTTATGTGTATTAATGCAGCCTGGAGAAATTGGGACCTGGTTTTAAGTGTTACATTTCATTTGTAGGTGTATGGTTTAATTATGGCAGTAAAACGTTGATTACCTAAATTTTGCTGCTGTTTTGTGAGTTGGGAGCCAGTCTGGTTTAAATATAAGATGGGACAGCATAAACAGTGTGCTGTTTTAAGGCAGAGAAGTGAGCTGAAAGCCATCACCTGCAGAAATGTCTGTGTGCACAATAGCACCCATACTGTCTTAGCTAAACCTGTGACTTTTTGGTATGGCTTGGTGGTCTGTTGTCTACTGTTCTGATCTGCTTGCTGAGTGGATTTATTGTCCTTCAGGGAACCGGCAAGGTGCTGATGGAATCTTGATGTTACTAGAAGAGTGCTGTGCAATGAGTTGCACTCTGACATCCCAACTCCCATGTTGGAATCCTAGCTCCCACGTGGTTGCATTTGGGAATAAGGTTAACTGAAATCATCAGAGTGTGATCTAATCTCATAGAATCACAGTTTCATAATAAATGGAAGAGCTCTCTGTATCTCTGTCCTCTGTCTTTCTCCCTTTATTCTCTCCTTCCTCCCATTTTATTGCTCTCCCTCTTCACATTCTTTTATTCTTTCCTGTTCTCATTCTCCATGACTTCCTATGTAAAGATACAAAAAAGAAAAAAAAAAGCTTATTCTATACAACTCAGGGAGAAATCCCTCACTAGACACCAGCCGTGCTACCAATCTTTTTCTTCTGGCTTCTAAATAAGGCCCCATCATTTAAGCTACTGAAAGCGTATGACATCATATTTTGGCAGCTAAGGCTGGCAAAGACAAAGGCACTCATGGAGGATGAGCGGAAGATAATCAGAGAGAAGCCATAGCTGTCATTTTGTAGCAAAATGTCTCCTTGGAGCAAGAAGTCCATGACTGACAGGGTTGGCTGGGAAAGAAGTGGAGGAGGAAGTTAGAGCAGAGCTGGTAGATGCTTCAGACACCACAAAGCAAGAAACACAAGGGAAGTTAGCTAAGCAAGAGCTGAGACTTCTTTCTCGAGAGATGGGCGGATCAAAGTCGGAGACAGGAAAACGTCTGTAGAAAATAGCATTCAGGATCAAGATTGGTGAGTTAGAATCTCTGCCTCAGCCAGTCATCCTGCTGATCTGGGTGGACAAAGGCCTTAGGAACTCCACATACTCAGAGTTAATGGCCTCTAAAAGACGTTGCCTCTGAAAGCTGTAGACATAGAGAAGCTGCTTTGGGAAAGGTTGTCGAAAAACTGAGGAATGGCTAAATGCATGATTATAGGAAGTAACGTATCATTTATGTCATCAAGAATCAGAGGGTGGCTGTTCTCTTGATTGGTTTGAGGCTTGCTCCACAGGAGAGCACTGATACTGTAAAGAAGGTCAAAACATATGATTAGAAAGGTCACAAGGCCCAAGAAGGAAACCTACTCTTGTTATTTTGTCAAGCTGCCTTCTAAATATTTGCTGTAATTCATAGACTTGTGCTGCTCAAAGTCTTGTTCGGAGAAGTCCCTTATCGCAGTGGGCAATGGTTAAGGCAGAGACTCATAACTGCTCAAGGTGTTGAGAATAAATGATGGAGATTGCTGTCTGTAGAAGGATCATCTGTCTCCATGCCCCCTCCCAAGGCTCAGGAAACATCATGGAAGAGTAGGTGGAAAGAATTTAAGAGTTGGAGGATGGGGAGGAGTGCTGTGACATGCTGTCTTCTGCACAGGACACGGCTGTTACACACACAAACTCATAGGAGCTGTGGTTATCTATACAAAATCTACATAAGAACCAGTCTGGTGCATGTTCCAACATGGGCAGGGGAGGGCTACCATGGCCCCACCTCTAGCTGAAGAGCTTTTGGCAGCTGATGGTTGCTGTAGGGAGGAGAGTTGCTTTTCTTTGGGGAACTGGCCTCTGGTAGGTTGCTCATGCCCCACTGGCTGACCCCATAGCTATGAACAAATGGGCAGCACTACCTCAACTCAGTGGGTTAAATAATAATATTGTAACATGAAGTTGGGAGAGAGATGTGTTGGGGTGGAGGGGTTAAATCCCAGGAGGAATTGAAAAGTAGACAAATGGGTGTGTGTGAATATGCTCAAAGCACATGTATACAGCCTTGCCATCAAGTTTGGCTTTTTAAAAATACTTTCATTTTTGGGGTCAAACTCAGATCCTTATGATATAACTGAGTCATCTCCCCCAGGCAAGCTTGCCTCAATGTTTCTTATTAATTCAATTTGTTATTTGACAATTACGCAGTTTATTTAATGCACTGTGATTGTTTTCACCCCACTTTTCTGAAGCACCTCGCTCCCCTATCCATCTCCCCTTCCCTATGAATCTCTTTTCCAATTTCTGTTTTATGTTTTGTTTGTGTCCCTCTGGCTTTGACCAGGGTTCTCCGTATGGCCTTTGGATTAGAACTGGTCATTGGTGCCCAATGGATTCACCAGTGAATACACAACTGAAGGCGACGGCTCCCTCTCTCCCAGAGTTCATCTGTAGCCTGTGGTGCATCAGTAAGATGGAGCTCGTCCTCCATCTATGACTATTAAGGGAGTCTGTCTCATGGAGGTATAGCACAAGTGACCTAAGGTACTCTGTGTTATGACAACATTGATTGTGTCCTGCCTAGAGAACAAGATTTTCATATCTATCTGCCTATCTTTTGGTTCTTACATTCTTTCTATCCCCTCTTCAGTAACATTCCATAAGTCTTAGAGGGGTAATATAAAAGCCTTGTTTAGGGATGAGCCCTCATCCCTTACTAATTCTCTGTCCCTTGAGGAGCTATGAATCTCTCTCTGAATTCATTGCTGTTTACTGAAAAGAGGAGCTTTTCTGATTATGGTTGAGAGTAGCAATTGTTTAAAGATATGAATATGGTTATCTAAAGGGCAGTTTGACATTATGTCTGCTTTTCTAGCCATCAGTAGTAATTTCCCTCATAGGGCCTATGATCTCTCAAGACATGGGTTAACAAGGCTTACAGTGACAGTACCAGGCATGGGCTTCCTTCTGTGGAACATGTCTCAGATCCAACCAGAGTGTAGTTGATTGCCTTCAAAATAGCCATGCAATTACTGCACTTGTGGGCACATCTTACCTGACAGGTTGGTGTTATAGTTTGTAGAGTTTACTTCTGGGCAAGACCACTGATGTCTTTTCTTCCCTAGCAGACTACATAACACCTTCCAGCATTCTGAAAGCTAGGCAGCACAGAAGAGGGTTTCCAACTCGTTTCCAGCTCAGTTGTGTGATTGGTCATCCCATCTGTTTCTGGTGAATAAGAAAGTAGAAAGACATTGTTTTGAAGATGCCCTTGCTGTATCGCTTTGACAGACAGCAGCTCTGTGCTGATGGGATGTAGACAAGTGGCGTTCATATATAACAGAAGCTGATATATTATCATCAGGATTACCATGTCAGGAGGTCGTGTAACTCTGGAGATGACAGTTTTCAGCTCCACTAGAGCTGAAATTGGACCTGGTAAGGTGTCAGTCAGAAAGGCTACTATTCTGGTGTGCAGTGGAGACTCATGTTGATCATCCAAGGTAGAAAATGATGGCTAATTCTCTTTTAGGGCACAACGAGATGCCTAAAGGGAGGGTGTCATGATTTTCTCTATTTCCTAATAGCCCCAATTTGAGAAGAAAAGAGTCAAATTTAATGAAATGCCAGAAACCCTTGGGAAATTCCAGACGATGGCTCAGAAACAAAGTGGGGTTGTTCTGAAGCTGCCATGTCGGTCCCTAGGATTTTTGTCAGTTTCTATTTATAGGGATAGATTGAACTCAGTCAAACATAAACTGGTTCAACCCTTAAGTACCTTGAGAAAAATTCAGTCAGTGTCCAGGATTGTGTAAGAGAAAAAAAATGAGAGTAAAAGGTAAAAAGTTACAAGGAAAGTATAGTGTTAAGAAAGATCAAAGAGATTTTGACTTTCCCCCAAACTCCTTGATAAATGTTAACAGGTAAGAGCTGAGGTTTTTTTTCTTATATCCAGTAAATAAATAGGATCTTTTAAAGAAACTTGTCTTATTCAAGTAAACTGAATTTAACCTCCAAATTTTCGTAGGAAAACAAACAGATTTTTCTATTACTTTGTCTAAGAGTTTCCTCACTCTCCAATTTGGTGCCTTGCATTGACTTGTGCTGCCTTCTTTCTCCTCCCTCCCCCTCCCCCTCCATCCTCTCCCTTTCCTTTCCTTTCCTTTCCTTTCCTTTCCTTTCCTTTCCTTTCC
>CABHPQ010155633.1:0-52733 GCA_902168405.1 Peromyscus aztecus | reverse complement strand
CCATTAACACAGTCAGCATAGTTTCCCACAGGCGTGCCCGGGGCCATTCTCCACAGTTGACATGTAACAGAACTGACATCAGTCCAGCACAGAGAGGTTCAGGACTGAATCTGTCCCGTACCCTTACTATGTAGGTGTTACCGCCATGTCTGATTATTACCAGTGCTTGATTATCACTTGCTTTGTCTTCGATAAGTCTTAAGATTGCACATCTTTTCATGTGTTATCAATTACACCCTACTGACCATGGTCCTGGGAATCTAACTCCTGGCCTTGTGTGTGCTGGGTACTACTGAGTAGTACCTCCAGCCCTTAGCTGATCATTTCACTCTCTGGACTTTTCAGTCTTACTCATTTTCTTTTTTTTACTTTTTATCGAAAATAATTTTTTTCCCATACAATATATTCTGATCAGTTTCCTCATCTCCCAGGTCCTCTCTACCTCCCAACTCTTACAACTGCATGCCTCCTTTCTTCTTCTTTAGAAAACAAACAAGTAAATAAAAGAACAAACAAACCAGAATGGAACAAACAGGAGAGAAAAAGAAAAGAAAAAGCACCAGAAACACACACAGGCATGCAATGAAACTTAATTTTCCAATTAGAAAACATACTAGCTTATTAAATACCATTTTGTTATTGAAGATCTTTTCATGGTTATCAATATTAATACTTTTCCCAGTATGGCCAGAAGTTTGTTTCTGATTTTTTATTATCTTCAAGGTTTGATTATTTCGTGACACTCAGTGTTATAATTTCAGGTATACTAGTCTCTTCCGTTTTTCTGACTTTTGTATTAAACACTTAGAAGTGACTTCTTTCATCAGTTGTAGGGTAAAATGATTACCATTACCTTATGGATTTCCAAGAGTTGTGTAGCATGTACTGTTTTCTCTATCATGTGTTGACTATCTGACCCTTGCTGTGCATGGCTATTTCTGTGTCTTAGGTCGACAGTCCAAGGACCGTTTGACAGACATTGTGTCTCCTCTATTTGTCTCCCATCTCCTTTGTCTGGTTCCAGCTCTGAGTTACTTGGTTCTCCTCTCGTTGCTCAGGGCCCTGGCAGCCTCTGCAGAGCTGTGTTCTCCAAATGCTGCTTCAGTGTATTAACAAGCAGCAGCAGAGCAAGCCACTGGGATGTAAGTGGCCTACCCCTCCTGTCTTCCTCACACGTCACCCTGGGAGAGTGGGTTGAGAGATCCCAGCAACTCCAGGATATCAGCTCGTTGCTGTGGACCAATATGGCTGTGCCTTCAGTAGCAGAATTCAGGTATTCTCCCCCTGGAAGTAGTCTGTAATGCTGTTGTCTGCTTTCCACCATGTAGCAAGGGCTCATTCAGAACTTCCCTCTGAGGCATAGATACCTGATGCTGGTAAGTGAAGGTCAGGGTGGTTTTTGTATAGATTAGCTTGCTTGCAGTTCATAGCAGGCTACTGTGAGTTTGAGTCCTGTATTTTAAGAATATTTGAGCCAACAGGTTATAAATAGAAATTCATGCAAGATTATATGAGAAATTCACCTCTAAATATCAACAGTCCGTGGTTAATATTTCCTGAAATGAAAGTGTATATTCAAGGAGGTTGTTTGATTCACTGGGCCTCTGTAAGTGCTGTGTTGTGTCCCCACAGACGCACGGACTCTCGGCTCCAGGGACTGGTCCTGTGCTGGCACCTGCTCAGCCTCACAGAGCTGCTTCCAGTGCACCAGCGGCAGAAGTATGTACAGAACTGTGAACATCTGCTGCTTGGGGATAGCCAGGCCTTCCAACATGTGGACCAGACTCTCGGGAACATGGGTGGTCAGGAGGCACTTCCCAAAGAACTACTCTGTCTCTTGCGCACCTCCCTGCACTACTTTTTTGGTGAAGGGGAGAGTAAGCAGAACCTCCCTGAACCAGCCCAGCGTGGGAGACTCTGGGTGAGCCTTGGCTTACTCCAGATTCAGACTTGGCTTCCCCAGGCACGTTTCGACCCTGCAGTGAAGAAGGCATACAAGCTCAAGTATGCCCAAGAGGAGGTAAGGGGCAGGTGTAGAGCCTGAGCTCCTGCCCTGGCTCGCTGAATTTGCTTGTAACTTACTCCTTTATTCCTTGTGAGGCTGCTCCGAGGGTGAGAGTGCTCGTGAGTCTTGTAAAAGCTGCATTTTCTTCTACAATTTCTGACTTGGCTTAGCAGGGGGAATGTAGGCACTGCCAGAAAAATAATGGAATAGTGTAGTGTCCCTAGATTCTAGAGACTGTGAGTGTAATTCAGATAGTATGACATTCTTTCCTATTTGACCATCCAAGCAAACTGAAGAAATTAATGTATGAAGATAGTGATACATGTACTGTATTTGAAGAGGAGCTGTTGTAGGTAGACAATAGTTAGTGGTATGCGTAATGTAGTTTCCTTCACCTAACAGCTTTGAGGTGAGTGGTCCAGGTCTTTGGGTCATTCAGATCCCCATCCATCTCACTGTAACCACACTCAGAACATTGTCCTCAAGTGCATGGTCACAGCTGTGGCCACAGAAGACTGATGTTCGCTTTTCCATTAGTTATGCCAGCTGCAGTGTGAGTGGAAGACCCGGAACCTGTTGTCCCACCTACAAACTGGAAGAGACCTGGAAGACGAAACAGTTCTCAGCCACTCTCATCCACACATCAGGTAAGGCAGCAGAGTTTGTGTTGGGGGTGAGAGGATACTGACCTCTTGTTTTTAGAGAAAGATAGTATGAGATTGACTATTGTATTATAATTATGTTAATATGGTAGTGATGTATATCTCGGCTATATGACCAGTTAGATCCCAGGTCCTTCTTTGTGGTCAGGAAAAAGGTATATTTGAAAGGAGGGAAAAGATACTGAAATTGGACTGAAGAGATGACTCAGTGATAAAGAGTATTACTGCTCTGGCAGAGGACCCAAGCTGGATTCCCATCACTCACATTGTGAGGCTCACAGCCATCTGTAACTAGCTCCAGGGTATCTTGATGCCTCATGCCTCTGGCCTCAACAGGTCCCCTCTCTTAAGTGAACATACCCACATACAGACACACACATGCACAATATACATACACACAATTAAAAATAAATCTTTTTTTAAAAATGCTATTGAAGGCCCCATGGTGGTGCCTTTAATCCCAGGACTAGGGAGGCAGAGGCAGGCGGATCTCTGTGTTCGAGGCCACCCTGGTCTATGGAGTGAGTTCCAGGACAACCAGGGCTACACAGAAAAATCCTGCTTAATGCCCTCTAGCCTCAGTGTCCATAATAGCAAAGGCGGACTGTTGTCTTAACCTGTGTCAGTGAACTGTGACAAGGCTTTGATGAGATGTATTTAAAGTATTTGTCAAGCAAGTGTGCTACTCTATGAATGCTTAAAGATGTTCCCCAGTTTCATTGTCATTGCAAATATCACCCTCACAGTTCTTAGCAGCTAATGTCTTCATTCTCTTCCTATTTGAGGGCCCAATCCAGATTTGCTGCTTTTCTAGCAGCATTTATGTGTTGTGTTAATTTGCCTTCAGGTTACTTCCCCAAAGGATCAGTGAGTTGGAGAATGTAGTCCACAACCTGTCAAAAAAACAGGCCTTCAGACCTCACCTACCCAGTTATGAGTCCTTGGTGCAAGAGATCCACCACTACGTCACTAGCATCGCCAAGGTCTCTGCTGTTCAGGACCTGCTCATGCGACTCCTTCAGGCTCTCCGTACAGACGGATCAAGGTCTGCTCAAGTGCTCCAGAACCTTCTAAAGGAGGAGGCCTCTTGGCAGCAGTCACATCACCAGTTTAGGAAGCGACTGGTAGAAGAGTATGCCTTGTATCCAGACACTGTTACCCCACTACAGGCATCCATCTTGCAGTTACAGCATGGCATGAGGCTAGTGGCATCTGAAGTCCATGCCTCCCTGCACAGCAGTGTGATCTGTGCAGAAAATCTGGGGTCCCTTGTCATGGCTGTGCTAGCTTTCCCATCTGTGGGCCCCACTTTCCCTACCTACCATGCTCATGCAGATGCTTTGTGCTCCGTGAACTCAGTGGAAGCTCTGCAAGGTCTTGGGAAACTGATGGTCAAGCGTTCGGGAGGAAAGGAAAGAGAAGGCAAGAGCCAGCAACCTTACCCTACCCGGGAGCAGTTACTGATGAATGCTCTCCTTTACCTGCGCTCCCATGTGCTGTACAAAGGCGAGCTGGACCAGAGGGCCCTGCTGCTCTTCAGACATCTATGCCAAGTAAGCCTGTCGCTAAGAGGCCTGCCTACCTGCTATGGTAGAGAATGGTTAGGAAATAGGTTTTCATCTGTCTGATGCTTTCCTTTTCTCCTTTGACTACAAAGTGTATGGGAGGTGGGGGCGGAGGGTATGCTTTTTCTTTAGCTGTTTTGTTGGGGTTTTTTTGAGGGTTTTATTATATATCTCTGGCTGCCCTGGCACTCACTATGTAGCCCAGGCTGGCCTCAGACTTTTGATACTTATTCTGCCTTATCATCTTGAATAGTTAGATTACAGACATGTACCAGCATAGCATGCTTGCCCAGCTTCCTTCGATCTTTAAAAGATTAACTAGGCCCTCCTTTATGGTGTATATTTATTTACAAGCATTTTTCTTTTAAAATAATATGCCTCAGATTTACAGATTTTTATTTGTAGCAACAGCTTGCTAAAGAAATTAATATTCTAGCATAGTGACCCAGTACTCAGCAACTAAAAGAATATGCTGGTCAGGGTCAATTCTGGACTGTTCATGGAGCCTGATACTTACCCTTGGATTGCTAGAGCTGTAAGACTTACAGCAAGGCACTAGTGAGTCCATCTGCTTAGTGTTCAAACCTAACAGCACTTGGTGGTCATTCCTGCTCACTGTATTATTTATCTGTCATATATTTCATTGCTAACATTCTCAATATGTACATGCCATTAAGTTCCTTAGCATATTTAATATTTCATTTACTGTTTTGGAGGGGAAAACATTAAATCTCATAGTAAATAGTCTTACATCTTTGGTTTACCTAGAGACCAGGATTATAGGACGAAGATTAAACCTGTGCTGGAGGGCTAGCTCAGTGAGTAGAGTGCTGGCCCAGCACACCATAGGACCTAAGTTTGATTCCTTAGTACCTCCTACACCAGAGTGCTTATATACAGGCCTGTCATTCCAGCAGCAAGATCAAGAGTTATCCCGATCTCAGCCAGCGCCTAACTCACCTGTCTCCAATCCCATTCGCTCTTTATCTTTAAATAAAGAAAGAAAGAAATATGGGACTGGAGGCATGGCTTAGCTGTTCTTCCAGAAGACCTTGGTTTGGTTCCCAGCACCCACATGGCCTCTTACAACTGCTTGTAACGCTGTTTCAGGGGATCCAGTGCCCTCTCCTGCCCTCCTAAGGACACAAGGCATGCACATGGTGCACATACATGCATACAGGGAAAACATTCAAACACATAAAAATTGAATCTTTAGAAATATATTTAAACCTCCTTCTTAGGCTTTTAATTTAATTACCTTTCTTTAATGATAAACCCTCAAAAAAATTTGGTGGCAACACTTGGGCACACACTATTAGTTCGAGCATTTACAGAGTAGAGGCAGGAGGATCAGGAGGAGTTCAAGTCCAGCTGCACTATGTAAGGAGTTTGAGGATAGCCTGAGATACTTGAGAGTATTTCAAAAAAAAAGAAAAGAAGAGGTTGGAGAGATGGCTCAGAAGTTAAGAGCACTGGCTGTTCTTTCCAAGGACCTGGGTTTCATTGCCAGCACCCATGTGACATCTCATAACCATCCTTGACTCCAATTCCAGGGAATCCTTTTCCCTCTTTTGGACCTCATTGGGCACCAGGTACACCCAGTGCACAGGCATGCAGGCAAGAAAAACATCCATACATGTTTAATTAAATTGTAATTTTAAAAGACTTACATAAAAAAGAAAACCAAGCAAAAAAACCCATTTGATTGTCTGTTGGTTTCCTTCATTTAATACATTGTTGTTGTTGTTGTTGTTGGAGACGAGAGTTCTCTGTAGCTCTAACTGGCCTGGAACTCACTATTGAGTCTGCGCCTCTGCCTTTCATCATGTATAGTTTTTGCCAACTTAAGGACCTAAATCTGAGAGAGAGAGCAGGGCATTCAGAAGTGTCTGGCGTAGTTTGATGCTGAACCCTAGGCCAGCTGGCTAAAGTGCCCCTGAGTGCACTCCTTGTCAGCCCCCAACCCCTGGACAAGAAGGGCGCGAGGACCAGCTGTGCTGTAGCAGACTTGTAAACCTCTGAAAGGGGAACAGTGCAGAAGCCAGGAAAATGATGAGGACCTTCACACAGCTTGAAAGGAAGCTTATTTGCTCTCTGCTAATGGGATTTTCTTTCTTAGCTGTTGGCTTGCTTGTGTTTGGAGGCCCATGGTACTTTCATACTTGTGAGAAGCTAAGATTGATGAGTCTTGCCTCTGTGTGTCTTGTGAATGCTTCCTTTTTCTGCCCATGTAACTTTGCAGGAGATCATCAATGAGTGGGATGAGCAGGAACGCATAGCCCAAGAGAAGGCGGAGCAAGAGAATAGCCTGTACAGATACCGGAGCAGGAGCTGCAGGACAGCCCTGAGTGAGGAGGAGGAAGACGAACTCGAGCTCAGGAAACTGTTCCCACTGCATGAAAAGGTAGCAGGATATGTTCTGAGGTTGTATTCGCATTCAGTGTTTCGTCGTAATGGCACTGTTCTCTTACGGCTCACACTCCTCCTTCATTTTCTACGGAGTGTGATCAAATGAATTGTTCTATTGCTGTTTAGGACTTTGCAGATATTTTGATAGAACACACACTAGAAGAGAAAGAAGGAGCTTCAGATGGGCAAGAGGAGGAGGAAGCCGCAGACCCAGCTCTCCTGTCCCAGAGTTCAATGCAGGCAGTGATGCTGATCCATCAGCAGCTGTGCCTCAGCTTTGCACGGTCCCTTTGGTACCAACAGACTGTGCCACCACATGAAGCAAAGCACTACCTCAGCCTGTTTCTGTCCTGCTATCAGACTGGAGCATCTCTGGTGACACACTTCTACCCTCTGATGGGTACGGAAGTTCTCGTTAATACTCCTGGGAAATCAAAATGATATAGATAATCTTGCTACTCTTGGAACAGTTAAGATAATGAAATTCCCATTTTCATGTAGTTCCCTGCTCCTAGTTCCCATAGCTTAAAATTTTGAGAAATTGATTTAAAAGTCTGCAGTAATACGGATTTTCATTAGTGTCCTATGAGAAAAGATATGGACTTGATTTGTGTGGTGTTTTTCCTTGAATTGTTTCCACTTTGCCTCTCATAGTCTTCATGCTTTTCTAACAGATCCACGGGGATTGTTGTTGAGGTTTTGTTTATTTTTTATGATGCTAGGAGTACAACCTCAGCACCTCGCATCAAAGAGATGCATTCCCTGTCTCTAACCTCATATATTTTTAAAACAATCTGAGACTCACAGAATCTGGTTTGATGTCAGTTGGTTGCATGAAGTTTCTAACATGGTCTCTTCAGTGAACTCCATTGGAAAAAGGCTTGAGTCACAGTTAGTTCATTGTTTCTGACATGTTCATAACTTATTGTTAAACTGGCTTATTGAGTTCACTGACTTTTCCACGATCTTGTCACTTCACAGGAGTTGAGCTGAATGACCAGCTCTTGGGCAGTCAGCTCTTGGCCTGCACTCTCTCCTATAACACCCTCTGTGGGGAGGCAACCTCAGACCTGACCATGAAGCCTGACGGGCCCTATGACTTCTACCAGCACCCCAATGTGGCAGAAGCACGGCAGTGCCAACCTGTGCTTCAAGGTTTTTCAGAAGCTGTCAATCAGTTGCTGGAGGAGTGGCCAGAGCACCCCGTACTTCAGCAGGTAGTGCAGCCAGCTAGGAAGGATGAATTGCCCAAGGACCCAGATTTACCCAGAAGATGTGGCCTCACACTGTCTCCAGGGATGTTGACTTGCATGTTTGTAATAGAAGCAAAGGTTTACCTCTAACCAGTAAGATGCTCCTCAAATACCTACAGGAAGAACATGCCAGTTTTAGCAAATTTTATAATAACTCTTAATATAGGGAATAATAAAGTCAGAATCAGTCTTATTTCCAGAATAATGCAACTTATAAAAGATTTCCTTCCGTGGGGTTCCACAGCCCTGAACATTTGCTTCCACAGTTTTTTAATAGGGATTTGTGAAACATAGACTAAAACTTCCTGTCTGGACTCTTCATTGTTGGTCGCTGATAGTTCTACTGAGTTACCCAAATCTTGTGTCTTTTTTTAAGCTTCTGGTCGTAATGGACAGAATCCGTGGTTTCCCACTTTCCAGTCCCATCTCAAAGCTCCTGAATGGCTTAGAGATCCTTCTGGCAAAGGCACAAGTAAGATCATTTCTTCTTCCTTGTTTTAGTTTTTGGTATTTTGATAAGATTTCCCTTTTGACACTCATGTTAGAACAGAAAGTAAAATTTGGTTTAGAGAAAGATGAAGATTCTTGGTCTTTCTGAGTTGGGGTGAGGTTGGTGCCAGTGAGCAGCTGTGTGGAGGGTGGAGCCTGGTAGCCAGGGCTGTAGGAGCTCACTGTGCTGGGACAGCCTGTGGTCGTTCTCACAGCCCCACACAGCCTCCACAACAGAAAGGAGTCAGATGAGTTTGTTCAAGGAGAAACCAGCAGCAGGAATTCTGACACAGGCACAAACTGCTTTTTTGTCTGTCTCTAACTTTGGCTCTGTGGTGTTGTATCACATGACGGTTGGTGATACAGTGGAGAGTTGTATCACAATGTGAATTTGTACCTGTGATTAGTAAAAGTTGTTAGGGTCCCAGTCTCTTAAGGAAAGTCCAAGATGTTACTGAGGGAGAGGAAGTAACTAAGAGGTTGAATAATGGCAACAAAAGGTGTTTGTTTTCTTAGGATTGGGAGGAGAACGCAAGTCGAGCATTGTCTCTCCGGAAACATCTTGATTTAGTCAGTCAGATGATCATTCGGTGGCGTAAACTGGAGCTGAAGTAAGTGACCTCTCCTTGCCTGCCCCAGGGGGGTTATGTATATAACATGGCAGTTACAGAAGTGCTTTAATCACAGAGTTTAAAGCCAGGCATTAATCAGGCCATACATTCTGAAGCAGCGTGGTGGCACACGCCTTTAATCCCAGCACTCAGGAGGCAGAGGCAGGTGGATCTCTGTGAGTTCAAGGCCAGCCTGATCTACAAAGCGAGTTCCAGGACAGCTAGGTAGTTCCAGGACAGCTAGAGCTGTTACACAGAGAAACCTTGTCTCAAAAAACCAAAACCAAACAAACAAAAAAAGTGAATATTTGCTGGTTGTGGAGTCTTAAATTCCGGCACTTAGGAGGCAGAGCAGGAGGATCACTGTGAGATTGAAGCTAGCCAGGGCTACCTAGTGAGGATGGCCCCCCACCTCCTCAAAAAAAGTGAGCATTTAAATTGTGAGTTTGTGATCGCAAATGGATTTACCTAAATGTCTATTGCCTTTTTTTCCCACTCCTTGCTGGTCAGCTGCTGGTCAATGAGTTTGGATAATACCATGAGGCGCCATACTGAGAAATCCACCAAGCACTGGTTCTCCATCTATCAGATGCTGGAGAAGCACATGCAGGAACGCACAGAGGAACAGGAAGGTAAGGCTGGTGACTGCAAGCTCTAGAGAACCAGTCATCATAAAGTTATGCCATTCTGTATGTCCAGGAACTAACCCAGTGTAAGTAGAAATTAACATGCTTGAATTAAAGCTGCTTCATACTAATGTTTTATAATTTTGCTGTGAGTGCATTTAATACATAACTTACATACAGGTTTTATGTGGAAGTCTGTCACTGTTATCATAATCTTTGCTTCAGTTTGATGTGGTACCTACCTAACGGCCTTCTTCCTTTGATGGATGGTGCGCTACATGCATTTTAGGGATGGGAGGGATGGTTGAAGGCACATGAATGTTTTGCTCTTTGGCTCTCTAAAGATGACAAGCAGATGACCCTGATGTTGCTGGTCAGCACATTACAAGCATTTATTGAAGGATCTTCACTGGGAGAATTCCATGTACGACTCCAAATGTTACTGGTTTTCCATTGTCATGTCTTACTGATGCCACAAATCGAAGGGAAAGGTAAGGTTTTTTTCCTCACTTACCATGCACTGCTTGTTTATTTTGAGACATGGTCTCACTATGAAGCTGTGACTTGCCTGGAGCTTGCTGCAGAATAAGCCCCATATAAAAACTGCTGATGTCAGTCACTACCCCAGCAGGTTTGGAATTAAGTTGTCACTATAAATTGAGTATAGCTTGACATGAATGAGAGTCGGGGCAGACATTTTAATATGCCATTTTTAATATAAGCATAGTATCTATTGATTTTATGAGTTTTAGACTCATAAAAGAATTTGAAGGATTGGTTTAAAGAGACTGACTCAGTATATCATCTGTTAAAAAAAATGGCAGTAAGTCTGTTAGAAGTTGAAATGAAAATACGGCAGCTTGTGACAACCTGCATTTTTGAGGAGTGCTAAGCTCAGACAAGTTTTTAACAAACCTGACTGTGGAATGTGCTATAATTTTATGGCATGGGGAATGAGGAAGACGCAGGCTGGCACCACAAGTCGTACAGTGATTAGTATGTTTTTTCCCTTTTCATTTCTTCCAGATTCACTTTGCAGTGTTCTGTGGAATTTGTACCATTTTTACAAGCAATTCCTTGACCCGGTCCAAGCTAAAATTGTGGAACTTCGCTCCCCCATAGAAAAAGAACTTAAAGTAAGATGAGTAGCTGTCATAATCACCCTTGAAAGAACAGAATCAGCCCATCCTTTTTCTTGAGTTCTGTTCTATGATCCTTGTAAGTGTGAGGCAGGAGACAAGGGGAGGAGGCTGTAGAAGTTTATTGGGGAAAGTCTGTGTTCTGCTGGTCTTTCCCATGCTTTTTGTCTACCTCAGGAGTGTGCCATATTACATGGGATGTGGGCCACAAAGTGCCTTGGGGCAAGGAGAGTCCTCTGTTTTTTACTTCAGTGAAAGCAGGGCTGAAGAGCCAGCGCTGATAGGAGTAACTTGACTACCTTGGTGATTTTTAAGCTGGAGTGCCTATCAAATAAGTTACTGGTGGGAGCATCACCATTGATCATCATTTTTTGATTGATTTGAGGCAAATACGTGGTTCCCCTTTAGTCTTCTACATATTCCCTGATATACAGTCCTGTGTTTGGGATGGGATGGCCTCTGACCTTTGACAAGTAGATAATGTAGGGAGAAAAGGGGATACAAGCTTTATAAAGCCATTTCCTGAACTTCCTCTGTCTTTCAGGAATTTGTGAAGATATCAAAGTGGAATGATGTCAGCTTCTGGTCTATTAAACAATCTGTGGAAAAGACACATAGGTAATCTACCTTTTAAAACCGGGAGTAACCTTTCAAAACCACAATTCTGTATGTGCAAGGCTGCAAGACTACAGTGTTTTCTTAGCCTGACCTGTACTACGCTCAGGCCACCACAAACAAAATCTACTTGCAAGAAGAATGTATTCCTTGGGTAGAGCAGGCTATGTGCCCGGTGGGCTGGTCTTCTGCCGCCCACCAGCTATTTCTCTTGAGCAAAGCAACCCCAGTGTGACTGGCTTCGGTATCCTCTTGTAGAAAAGGTGGGGGTAACAGTATTTGGCATATTTTTTTCCTAAAAGTCCAAAATGATTATGAATACCTAAGGAGATCAGCATAGCTATAAAAGATAAAAGCTGTTGTGTATGCATGCGCACACACATTATAATTCTTTGCTTTCAAATTCTTTTAAAATTTGTGTTTTTGTTTTTAACCTTATATCTGTTACTACATGAGACCAGGACCCTCTTTAAATTCATGAAGAAATTTGAAGCTGCCCTGAATGAACCCTGTCAGTCATGTCTGGTAGAAAGCAACAAGGAAGAACACCCTGACTGTTTGCCAAAGCCAACAGAGGAAGCTGCAGTGGTGACATCACCCATTCAGTGTCTGAACAGGGCACTGAGGGAGACCCTGTTAGCACAGCCGACAGCATGGCAGGTACTGGCTTGTGGCGTGCTGCATGTTTAATCCCAAGGCAGTTAAGCAGGACCTTCCAGGTTAAGGGATGAACTGGGAACTAGACAAGGAATGCCTTTGGGATGTTCTTCTTTGGATCTGTATAGCATTTGATTGTTTGGTGGCTATGCTATAGAATTAGGCAGAAACTATGATCTTGGGCCAGTCAGTTGGCTCAGCAGGTAAACTGATTGCTATATAATCCTGATGACCTGAGTTTGATCTCTGGAACCCACATAAAGGTTAGAAGGAGAGAATCAATTCCAAAAGTTTCCTGTGACACCCACAAAAATTCTGTGACCTGATCACATCTATACACATGTCCACAGATAATAGAATGTGCTAGTACAGCTGAACAGCTGGATGAAGAGGTGCTGTGTGTGTGTGTGCGCGCGCGCGAGCGCGCGCGCGAGCGTGCCCAGGGCAGTGCTGCTCAGGTCAGAGTGTCAATGCTTGCTTGTGGTTCCTCTCCGGCACCATGTTTGAGATGGTGTGCAAAATTCCTGAAAATGGAAGTGACAGAGCTCTGGAGTAGATGCTAACAGGTGGCTGCTCCTGCCTTTTATTTTGGGGTATAAAGAGCCTTCCTCCAGAGAATACTCGTTTTGAATCTTACTGGACTGCTCATCCTGGGGTTCATAGAGTCAGTAATTAGGTCTCTGAGCTTTTTTAGAATCATTCAGAAAGCCTAGTAACCACTGCTTGTATCTCCACATGCTGGCAAATGTCAGTGGACTGTTTGTCAACTCAGTGCTGTCACACTGATCAAAGTGTTTGCTGTGCTAATGGTGACAGCACGGGAATTTGAGGCTTGGGGATGCTGGTGAAGAAAATGTGCCACAGCGGATGAGGTTCTTCCTTTAGTTGATACTGGACCTCAAGACCTGTGAACTGCCCTTGGGACAAGGAGGACAGGGATCAACAGTGGTGCAAGTGGGATGTGCTGAGCTCATTTGCCTTGGTTTAGTACCATGATGTCTAGTCTTCCTGTTCATCCTATGTTGATAGGTTAAAAGCTCATGACTTGCTAGTTCAGCCACATACAGAAGAGTAATTCAGGTTCCTAAACATCCATCTATATGTGCTTATATCTATTCCTGAGATGATGATTTTTTATTTGCTGAGTGAGGAAGGAAGAAGATGAGGGGAGAAGCTGATTCAATAAATTTAGTGCCCATCAAGTTAAAACTTACTCTGGCCGGGCGGTAGTGGTGGCACACGCCTTTAATCCCAGCACTTGGGAGGCAGAGGCAAGCGGATCTCTGTGAGTTTGAAGCCAGCCTGGGCTACAGAGTAAGTTCCAGGACAGCCGGGGCTACACGGAAAAACCCTGTCTTGAAAAAAAAAAAAGTGGGGAGAAGGGAACAAATATTACTCTGGTTCTTGGTAGTGATACTACCCTGTACTGTCTCCAAGGCTTCAGTTCCAGAGCAATGTCAGGATGCTGGTCCTCTGTCTGTGGAAGGAGAGCTTCTGCGTCGCTTGCCAAGACTCTCAAAGCGAATGAGGAAAATGTGCCTGATGTTTATGAAGGAGAGCCCTCTACCTAACCTGGTGGAAAGCCTGGACCAGTTCACTGGTGAGTGTCAACAGCCAGGCCAAAAGGGAGACTTGCTCTGATGGCTGGAATGTGGGACCTGTGTCATTTTTGACATCTTGCACATTTTTTAAACAAGTGTGCTAAAAATCCAAGTCCAAAGGCTGAGGCCTGCTAATAATCTAGAGGATCTTTAATCCCTCTGTCCTCACATGTAAACCAGGAATTGTAGGCTGCCTTGATCTTGGTTGGTTGTTGTGTCTTTCTGTATTGTCAGGTGGGTCTCAAACTTGAGGATGCTAGTGACTTTCTGCCTCAGCATCTACATGGCAGTTTTAGAGGATCCAACACCTTTCTCTGGCCTCCAGGCACCAGACACAAATGGTTCATAGACATGTGCAGGCAAACACTTAACACACATAAAATTAAAAAGATAAGTCTTTTTTTTTTTTTTTCCTCCGAGACAGGGTTTCTCTGTGTAGCCCTGGCTGTTCTGGAACTCACTCTGTAGACCAGGCTGGCCTCAAACTCAGAGAGCCTCCTGCCTCAACCTCCAGAGTACTGGGATTAAAGGTGTTCCCCATCACCACCCGTCAATAAATCTTTTAAAAACAAAAATTCAAGTGGAAGCCAGGTGTGATGAGGCACATTCAAGAATCAGACCCAGGTGGATATTTAAGTTCAAGGGCAGCTACGTAGTGAGACTCTGTCTCACCAAAAGGAAAAATAAAAGGCTTTTAAAGACAGGACTGGAGAGATGGCTCAGCAGTTCAGAGCATTGATGGCTCTTCCAGAGGACTCATGTTCAATTCCCAGCACCCATGTGGCAGCTCACAACTGTCTGTAATTCCAGTTCCAGGGTATCTGACACCCTCACAGACATACATGCAGGCAATACACCGATGCACAGAAAGTAAAAATAAAGCATTTAAAAAAATAGTTTAGCCTGGTGTGGTGGCGCACACCTTTAGTCCCATCACTCAGGAGGCAGTGGCAGATGGATCTCTTTGAGTTCGTAGGCCAGCCTGGTCTACAAAGTGAGTTCCAGGAAAACCAGGGCTGTTACACGGAGAAAGAAACCCTGTCTCAAAAAAAAAAAAAAAACCTAAATAAATGAATGAATTAACATTACAGATAAGTGCTTATGAAGTTGTATAGATTAAAAAAGCATTTAGTTTATACTAGCCATAGGGAAGGAATGAAATACAATTATCAGATATTCCCCTTGGGTGATTAAAATTCATGGTATAATAAACTACACTGTTGGTACTAAATACATAGGTTTTCCTTGTTTTGGTTTGGTTTATTTTAAAGGGATAACAAAGCTAAGAGTTACATTATTTTCCCATTTCCATGCATCTTTACAAGTGTAGTTCAGATAGTTCATTGAGCATTTGCCAGATGCTAGGGACTGTTGAAAGTGCAGGTGAAAGGTGAACGGTGCTTATAGCAGGCCCCCCCCCGCCCCCCCCGCCCCCCCCGCCCCCACCACCACCATAAGAGGTCCTAGACATAGAGCAAATGTGCACACATTAACAAGGCCTTGGGATCTTGTGTTTTCCCTACAGGTGAAGTGATTTCCTCTGTAAGTGAGTTGCAGAACTTAAATGTGAATCCCTCTGCTGAGAAAGAAAAGCAGCAATCAGAAGCCAAGCACATTCTCACGCAGAAGCATCGAGCTTTGTCGGATCTCTTTAAACACCTTGCAAAAATTGGTAAGGGTAGCTCCTGAAATACTAGAAAGTATAATTACCAACTTTTGCTTTTATTTTAAAGATTGAGTATGTACACATGTGATGTGTGAGGCTGCTCATGGAGACCAGAAGAGAGAATCTCTTCCCCTAGAGTTGGAATTACAGATAGTTGTGAGCTACTTAGTGCAGGTGTTAGGAACTGAACTGAGGATCATCAAGAAGAGCAGCAAGCACTCTTAACTACTCTTAACCAGCCACCCCTGTAATCAGCCTTGGGGTAGTGGTGACATGGGGGGAAATTCCTGAAACCATATACAACAAAATACTAGACAAAGTTGGGGAATGTCGTTCTAAGAGTTCCAGACATACAAAGGAAGATGCTACAATGAACTGCTGGTTCCCACACATTTTCAAGTTTTGTGGTGAGGTATCTCAGAACTGATACTCCACTTTCAGCATCATATCATAGGTAGAGAACAGTCAGTCACTTAGGGAGTCTTGTTAAAATGCAAGGATTGATCCTGTTTTAGTTGGTGCATTTCTTTACTGCTGCATAGTCCAAGCTGGCCTCACACTCATTCATGATCTTTCTTCCTTGACACTCCTATGGGCTGAGATTATAGGCTTGGGCTATCACCCCTGGCTACCTGAAGCCATATTTCTGACAAGTTTCTGGTGATACATGTCACAGACTTCACTTTGATGAGAGGGGCCGTTAGAGGACACAGCCTTTTCTCACTGAGTGACCGTGCATTAATGAGTGCTTTTGATTTCCTAGGTCTGTCATATCGAAAAGGTCTTGCCTGGGCCCGTTCAAAAAGTCCTCAAGAGTTGCTTCACCTTCACCCGTTAGATCTCCAGAGCGCGTTGTCTATTGTCAGCAGCACTCGGGAGGCCGATGCTAGGTTGGTTTGTTTTTAGATTGTACATTGAGGAAGTCACTCAGCTTCCAAGAGAGTTAAAGATTACAAAAGGACCTGCACCTGTACGTGAAGTGTTCACTTTCTTCTGCCTTTCCTTGTGTGTGCTGTGTCCTTCACTGCTGACCTGCAGCCTCACCCCGTGTCCTCTTGTTCTGCTCCTTTGCTTCCCTGAGGCCTGCTTACTTGACCTGATTGACAGCTGGGAATGTGGCCATAGTTTTGCTGTCTCTTGTGTGTGAGTTTTAAAATACTCAGTTTGAGAACCGATTACCTTGAGAGAAAGCTGCCCATGTTTTCATCTACCTAGAGGTCCCTAAGTGATCTGCATGTGTTTTAGTGCTCAGTGTCTTTGTGGGACTTTAAATTTGAGTCAGAACAGCATTGTAAAGGGGGAAGTTGTAGACCAGCTTTCTAGAGTTAGTTTTTCAAGATAGCTTGCCAAATGGGCTTGCATTCTTAATTGGTCCCATGTAGCTGTGACTGAGTTGTCCCTCTCCATTCGACAGGACACGTGTTTTCCAGTTTATTTTATTTTCTAGCACCTGTGTGGGCCCATGGTAGCTGTTAACCCTGCCTTGTTAGCATTTTGTGTCTGTCTGTCCCTGGTTCTTCGTTACCTGATTAGCCCCTGTTGACGTCAGGGTTTATAAGGCATACTTTCCATCATCAAGTTAGTTTGTGAAAGTTTCAGCGGAGAAAACAGACCATTGCTGTTTCTTGTTTGCTGGTAACGCTTCCAGTCTGAGTGTCCTCCTCACAGACACATCGACTTCAACTGGTGACTCTGGGTTACGCCTAAATGTACTCAGAAGTCTTGAGTCCTTGGGATCTTCAGTGCGCAGTTGTTGTGGCTTTATTTATTTGTCTTCTCTCTGTCAAACCCTGAGCCAAGCGCTTTCCCCAGACTTCCTGGGGAGGTACAGGAAAAGGAACACAGAGCAGACGGGACATGAAAGAGCTATGGGAGGTGGAAGTGGAGACAGCTGCTTCAGTGGCGAAGAGGATGAGAAAGGCCACCATTAGCAGAAGAGCCCCATGGCCTCTGAAAGGGCAAAGCCCAGAATCACGTAGGAGAAGAGCTGTTGCTTCAGAGAAGGGTTCCTGGCATAACCAATGATAAGGCTCCCAAAAACAGTCCCAATGCCAGCCCCAGAGCCAGCCATCCCAACTGTAGCAGCCCCAGCCAACTTGGCGGCTGTGTCCATGTCCCTAGAAATGACACTGGTTTGGAAGCTGCGGCTAAGGATGACTGAGGTCAGAGGACGAGGGACTGCCAAACTGCTGGGGCCCTCGTCTGTCCACGTCTGTGGTTGGTTCAGCTCCACTGCAGACAGCGGACGACTCAGCAGCTGAGAGGCTCCTGATCAGGGAGCGGGTGGAGACGAACGTGGAGCAGGCATACATTTTCAGGGGGGAGGGGCCAAGGTGGGAGAGCTGCTCCAGGGTAGAGAAGACAGAGAGGGCAGTTGTTGTGGTTTTAATACAATAAGTTGCTTGATTTCTTTTCTAGGCTCCTCACAGAAATTTCATCTTTGTGGGATGGGTGCCAGAAGTATTTTTATCGCTGTCTTGCACGGCATACCAGGCTTACTGCAGCCCTAGCAACTCCTGTCAAGGTAGACTGACATGGGCTGGGGAAAGCATCTGCTGTGTTCATCCATGTCACTGTCTATATCAGGCAATAACAAGCTTGTTCAATTTAAATCAGTGTAATAGTGTAGATCCTAGGACAGCTTAGCGTAAGTACCACTGCATTTGCCAAGAGGACCAGCTTTCCTCTTGTGAGTTGAGAACAGACCACGTCTGTCCATAGTTGGTGTTACACCTCCTTCCTCCCCTGGATGTCAGTGATCTCTAGAAGCTAGTCTGAAAGCCACTGCTGGAAGACAGGCTGTACTGCTGCTCACACCCACTGTATGTGCATAAGTTCACCTAAGTTTCGAGGAATAGCTTCGGGGGCTTGAAAGATGGCTTAGTGGTTAGGAACAAAAGACCCAGGTTCAGTACCCAGCCCTCACTTAGTGCCTCATTACTGTCTATAACTCCAGTTCCAGGGTATCACAAGTCCTCTTTTGACCTCCAGACATATACATGGTGCACATACATACATGCAGGCAAAACAATTAAACTCATAATTGTTTTTGTTGTTGTTGTTTTGTTTTTTGAGGAAGAAATAGTTTGGTGCATGTGTGGGGAGGGCAGGGATTATCAGCAATGCCTTCAGCGTGCTTCTTCTCTACCCTCTGCCAGGAGATTGGCATGGGTAATGTTGACAGGTGTAAAGGGTTCTCAGCACACTTGATGAAGCTGCTCATCCGACAGCGCCGCTCCCTGACCACACTGACTGAGCAGTGGATCATCCTCAGGTATGTTCTAGCGGGAAGGGTTGCTGCAAATTAGGAGGATCTGTGCGGATCAGCTGAGAGGAACACTCCACTCTCTGAAGTGGATTTGAGCCCGCCCAGAGAGGTAGGTAGTTTCTTTTGGTCCTACTACTTCATTTGATGCCAGGCCATGGCACTGTCCATGGTCTAGAGAAAAGTGGTCTGTGGAATGAGGCCCTTCACTGTGATAAGCTGAAAGTCAGGGTTGTGTTCTTGGTCGTGGGGCTTCCTGATCTTTGGGACTGGGGATAAGTCTGCCTCTGTCAGGCTTTTAGATTTCCCCAGGTGGCAGTTTGTTCCCCGAGTAGAAACAGATAATTAAAAGATGAGGACATTAGGAAAGCTGTCAGCCTGTTGAGTGGATTCTTGGCTGAGAGACAATATTTCTAAACCGTATTCAGTTTGGCTTCTGTTTTTTCCTCAGCTCATTGGGGCTTAATTAGCAAAACAGAGTACATTTGCAAGGTAGTAAGAGTTGAAATCACAGCAATGCTGTGACTGTTAGCTGGCTGGCAGATGAGGTTCAGCTGGTAATGGCATGAGTTTTGATGCCATTCCTGAAAGACTGAAGAATGTGTTTAATTTGGGGAGGCATTTTAATAGACTTTATACCTATTTTCCCATACCTAGATGACCCCCTACCCCCACCCCGTGTGTGTGTGTGTGTGTGTGTGTGTGTGTGTGTGTGTGTGTGTGTGTGTGTATGGGATGTATGGCTAGGGGATGGACTCTCTGGAATGCTAGGCAAGCCAACTCCCTGAGCCACATCCCCAGCCTCCATGAGTGCCCTTTTGTGCATTTGATCATCTTTCTTAGAGTGAGATCTCGAACGTGTGAATCCCAAGTTCTGGGTCATGGGGCAGCTAAAGCCATTCATCTGTCTGTCTGTGTCTGTCTGTGTCTGTGTCTGTGTGTAAATGTAGTCCTGGCCCCCTGCTTGTAAACTGGTCTTCTCCCATTGAGCTCCATCCCTAGCACTTTGAAATTACATGAAAAAGCCATATTTGTTCAGAAGTGTACAGACATATTTACTCTTTGATAGCCTGAAGATGCCGTTGTCCTTTCCCCGCATTCTTCTGCACAGGAACCTCCTCGGCTGTGTGCAGGAGATCCACAGCAGGCTGACTGGGCCTCCCGCGTATCCTGCGGCCTTCCCACCTCAGGACAGTGTGCAGCAGTGGACAGAACGACTGCAGCACCTGACCATGCAGAGCCAGGTCCTGCTGGAGCAGCTCTCCTGGCTCCTCCAGTGCTGTCCCAGTGCAGGGCCGACTGGAGGCCGCAGTGATGCTCCAGTGCAGGAGCAGCCTTCTGCGCCCCACCTGGGAAGAACAGATACCAGGGGGCCAGTATCGGGAGCAATGCCAGACTTACTTCCCTCCGATCTGAGCTACCCATCCCCAGTACCTAGAAGTCAGCTGCCGTCTGGTTGCCAGATGCGGAGACAAGATCGCCTTTGGCAGCAGTCAGCTGCAGGGTTGACAGAGCTGCTGAAAACCATTAAAACTGTGAAAGCTGGTGTTGACAAAATCAGACAGCAGTCTTGTGAGACCCTCTTTCATACGTGGTAAGTGTGTCTGTCTTGCTTAGGAGACTTCAGCCTTGGGCTAAAATCATGAAAAGAATTGTGCTTGAGTCCCGTTACTCAGCAAACCTGCCTGGCACTATGTGCCATCTGACTGTATGTAACTTTGAGATACAGCCCGTTTGCTGTGGTTGGAGGGAGAGGGGAGGAGGTGTTGGCTGCAGCCCCTCCTTTCAACATGCGATATTTCTGTTGCAGGGAAGATTTTGAAGTTTGTTCTTCTGGGCTGAATTGCCTGTCCCAAGTGTCAGCTCATTTGCAAGGCCTAGAGTCCTTGTTCATTCTTCCAGAGATAGAGGCTGAGCAAACAGATGCACGAATGGCATTAGTTGAAAGCCTGGACTATCTAAGAGGAGAAGTTAGTAAAGCCATACATGACTTCACTGCCTGGAAAGCACGTCTCTTCATCTCACACAAGCAAGGAGGTGAGAACTTAGAAGTGAGGTGATGACATGTTCTGTCCTGTTAGGTCTGTGCCCTAGAGGAGCACGAGCTGTTACAGCTTCCCTTAGGCTGAAATGCCTGAGGCCAACACGTAAGATAAACTCAGAGTTTGTACACGCCACATAACTATTGTTCCTCCTCCTCTTCCTCCTTTTTTGTAACATTGATATGAAATGATGGGCTTCATAGTTTAACAGGCAGGGAATCTGTTTTTATCCTTGGATCCATCACAGCTTCACACAGGGTCTAGCAAATAATAGAGTACTTTACTTAGCCATTTAACAATGAGTATTACTCGAGATTCAGCTCTGCTGTATACCATGTTGCTTACTAGGAAACCAGATGTTGGAGGAAAGCTTTGTTGAAGACTTTTCAGAGCAAATAGAAACTGCCATCCGGGCCATCCTCTGCACCATCCAGAACTTAGCAGAAAGAAACAGTAAGAAAGCTGAAGACAGCCCCGCTGAAAAGAGACCACAAGGAGAGGATGGTATGGCTGAAGTTGTGCGAAAATTAACTTTAGATTAATCCGATTCGTTTGATTAATGCTTTGTTACTTTGGCTAACTAAGGACAGATATTAGACATAGCCTTCGTGAGCAGAGATATGAAATGGTTTGTTTTGCTTCTTGTTTTGTTAGAAGTGAAAGAAGAGGCAGGCTTTGAGAGACTGCAGCCAGGACATCTAACCAAACTCTTAGAGGACGACTTCTGGGCCAGTGTGAGCACTTTACATGTCCAGAAAATCATTTCTTCTGTCTCGGAGCTGCTGGAGAGGTTAAAGTCCTGCAGTGAGGATGGCAGCACAACCAAGCACAAGGTACCCACTGTTCGGAGCAGACCAGTGCTCCTCAGAGTAGATGAGGAGAGTGGCCTTCATCACTCCACGGGGAGGGTTCTGAGCAGACCCCGGTGCCCAGCTCACTGAGGACTTGGTCATTGAAAAGCTCTAAAAAGACTGAGCATTTGCTCTGATAGGTGCCAAACTGCTGCCATCCAGAATACCTGTGTCCCATCCCATCACATGCTATATCAGGCTAGGCTATGTCGGTAAGAAGCAGCTTACTTTGTAGGACATCGTTACTCTGTTTCTTTACATCAAGTGCCAGCTCTGGTCTACTAGTAAGATTCATTGATAAATGCTTCTTCAAAAAAAAGTAAAGTGCTGGGCTGAAGAGACGGCTGGGTGGTTAAGAATGTGTACAGCTCTGTCAGAGGACCTGGGTTTGATTTCCAGCACCCATGTTAGGAGGCAGTAATAATAATGCTGTATGCTGTGTTTCATGGCTCAGACTTGTAATCCCAGCACTTGGGAGGCTGAAGCAAGAGAATCACCATGAATCTAAGGCCAGCCAGGGCTACTTGGTGTGTTCTAGGACAGCCTAGGCTACAGGGTAAGATCCTGTCTCAAAAACAATAATAGTAGTAGCAATAGTAGTAGTAATGATGATACTGATGCTGTTAACTAACTAAATGATTGGCTGGGAGTGAATATACAGTGAATGTTTATGAATGTGTGTAAGGAAAAGGTCTCTGAGATGGGGTTAAAACACATGCAGCTTACCATGAACGACTTGGAGCACCTTCCTGAGTCGTGTGGCATGCTGTCTAGCTGTAGAACATCTCGTCTCTCCAGAGGGGATGCCTCTTCAGCAGTGTAACTGGGCATTTGTTTGTCTCAGGTCTTCAGCCAGTCCTGCTGCTTGCTAGTGCGCCTGGTCCCCATGCTCTGCAGCTTCTCAGACCTTATCCTCTTCTTCCTGACCCTGTCTCTGGCAACTCACCGGAGCACTGCCAAGCTGCTCTCTGTGCTTGCCCAGACCTTCACAGAGCTCGCCCAGAAGGTAAGGACTGTCAGTGTGGAATGCCATGGAACATACAGGCATTTCACGTCTTTGCAGGGCTTGCTGGGCATTTATGGTGGGCTGTCAGAAATACCAGGAGGTGGTCTATCTCTTTGAGGTTCAGGGCTTTGTCTGAAAACTGATTGCTAAGCAGGTTTCCACTAAGGTCTTAAAACTTGACCAAAGGGGCTATCTGAAGGCTGCTGCCTTCTCTTAGGTCAGCCTTTCCTCCCTGTTGATTTGAAGTCTTCAGATATCTCTTGAGCAAGATAGATCCTGTTTGATTATGATTAAATGATAAAGGGGGCTCTTGGTGTTAAAGAAAAGAAAGTTATTCTTTCATTAAGACATATGTACTATGGTGAAAAGCAGCAAAATTGTAGAGTGTAGACCTGCCCTTGATTCAGAGGAAGTGAAATCCAGATGTGGCAATATGTAGAAATACAGTTCTTGGACTCAGGTTGGATACTTTCCAAGTAGATCTGACTACATTTATTCATATTTTTGTGAGTACCACCTTCAAATGACTTTTAAAAGTTTTCTTTGATTTCTTCCTTAGTATCCTGAGTTTTCTTCAGCTAAATACAATATAAATGAGGTAGGAGATTACAAATAGAATAGGTGTCTAGACTTCTAAACACTTAAAACTTCTTATTCTCTAAAATCCTGGAGTTAAAAAGTGGGAAGTCATCCTGAGGCCTCATATCCAGAGGAATATGTGTATATTGAGGTATAGGTCTTCATGTTTGCCCATCTGTCTTCTTTCTCATTACGTCTTGAAGAAAACTATACAAAAGATAATGGAAGGATAATGTGCACTGTAGAAGATGCCTTGATATCTGTCTCTGTCTGTGTGCTCCAGGCCTCGGCCTGAGCTCCATAGCAGCACAGCCTGGTGGCTGTCCAGACTAGAGCTACTATAGTGGTATGCTCTGCCAAGAGTATCTGAATCTCCTTCCTGTGTGGACTCATTCATCTGCCTACATCTGAACACACCTCTCTTAAAATAATTTAGCTCAGAAGCAGGTGAGATGGTTCAGCCAGTGAGGGGACTTGCCACCAAGCCTAACAACCTAACTTCAATTCCTGAAACCCATGTGGTAGAAAGGGAGACCATTTCCTTCAAGTTTGACCTCCACACGTGCATCATGGATGTACACAACTTCTTTACACACAGAGAGAAGTAAATGAGTGTTAGAAAATATAATAAAGCAAGCAGTGGTAGTGCGTGCCTTCAATCTCAGCACTCAGGAGCAGAGGAAGGCAGACCTCTGGGTTCGAGGCCAGCCAGGGCTGCACAGAGAAATCCTATGAATATGTCATATATATAATATGTCATATATATGTGACATATGCCATATATATAATATTTTATATATATATATATATCGTAAGTCTAGCTCAAGAGATATCTGAAGACTTCAAATCGACAGGGAGGGAAGACTGACGTGTGAGAAGGCAGCAGTCTTTAGATAGCCCCTTTGGACAAGGGGGATTTGCAAGTTTTAAGATCTTATGTCATATATATATATATTATATATATATTATGGTAATGTAGTTCAGTAGGAAAATACTTGACCATTTTCAGACAGCTTTCTGAAAATGTACACACCTTGAAATTGAGTGTACTTAAGTGTCCAAATCATACAGCCTTTCTGAGTGATGCTGAACTTTAATGTGGATAAGGCACAGAGCTTCAGTGATAGATTTAGGTTGTGATTAAAACATTTGAGTCCACAGAAAGCTGCTTCATTATAGCAAAGTTGGTGTTGTTCATCTTGGATCTCTGATAACTGGCAGCTTCATTTTTTTAGCGCATTTGCATCCTTGGATTGACCAATATTGTGTTTTTTGTTACATAAAATTTCTGATTACAGCCATTACTTTTAGTACTTTCTTTACAAGCTTCTTTCCAAATCAATCAGTTTTGTTACTTACTCATAACGGAGCCTCTCTCCTCTCCTGTCTGCTCTGGTTCAGTGGCTTGCTCCTAAGGAACCACCCTAACTATCCTGATATATTTCATTCATGTTTTTGTCTTGGTAACTTAACATTACTGTGTGCTAGAGACCTCTACAAAGCTAAACTCTTACAATGTCAAGCTGTGAAACTGCATGATCCCTGCCAGTTCCAAGAGGGAAAAGAATGTCAAAAATCTACTGCATTTCCAGCATGATTATAACAGCATTTGCTGAATCTTTTCCCCTCCAGGGGTTTTGCTTACCTAAAGAATTGATGGAAGATTCAGCAGGAGAGGGAGCAACACAATTCCATGACTACGAGGGAGGTGGGATCGGAGATGGCGAGGGCATGAAGGATGTGAGTGACCGGATAGAAAATGAGGAGCAGGTAGGTTCACACTGCTTGCATAAGCTGACTCTCCTCTTCAGTGTCTGGTAAACTTGTTACTAGGCCAATAGCCTCAGACCGATCTGTGTAGTCCTAGAGGTACTCAAACTTGAGTGAGTCTTTAAATATAAACCTAAAAGCCAAAGGACCTTTGCAACTCAGCCACTGGTTATGATTATGGTTTTGGAAGGAATGACCTTTACAGTTTGTTTTTAGATGTGAATTTGCTGATAATTCTGCAGAGTATTTTGGGGGTTGGGGGGAATTGGTTTTGTTTTGTTTAGTTATTTTGTGAAGGGGTGGAATGAGGCGTACACATTTAAGAGGTCAGGGGACAAGTTGTAGAGTTGGTTCTCTCTACCATGTGGGTCCTAGGGGTCAAATCCCACCAGTCCTGGTAGTAGTAATTTTAAGATTAAAAAGATTTGGTTAGGGCTGGAGAGATGGCTCAGAGGTTAAGAGCACTGGCTGCTCCTCCAGAGTTCCTGAGTTCAATTCCCAGCAACCACATGGTGGCTCACAACCATCTATAGTAAGATCTGGTGCCCTCTTCTAGCATGCAGGCAGAACACTGTATAAATAATAAATAAGTCTTAAAAAAAAAAAAGATTTGGTTATTTCAAGTGATGATTAAATTAAACAGTATTGGCAGTGTTGGCCAATAATATATTTTGTCTTTTACATTGAAAAGCAGGTGTGATGGCATATGCCTTTAATCCTCTAGCATTTGTGAGGTGGAGGCAAGAGGGTCAAGAGTTCAAGGTTCATCCTTACCATATAGTGCATTTCAGGCCACACTAGACTATGAGATCCTGTCTTTAAAAAAAATTTTACATATATATATTATATAATATATATATATATTATATAATATATAATAATACAAAAACTTGTTGAAATTGTAAACTTTGTGGTGTTTTTTGAATGTTTATATTCTTGGACTATGTTGCAATGCTCTGTAATATATCTCCTTTTGGGAGAACATAAATGTGTATATGTTTATCCTGCTAGAGGTCATTTAAAGTAGTCATCTGTGACTTGAAAGCATATAAAGTTTTCTTTTGTTTTGTTTTTTGCCACTATTCTAATCTCAATCAAACCATAAATTTGTATCTAAGATAAAATTACAACTATTTTGAGGCAGGGTCTTGCTGTGTAGCCTTCATTGGTCTGGAACTCAGAAATCCGCCAGCCTCGGCCTCCCAAGTGATGGGATTAAGGGCATGTGCTACCACTGCCTGGCAACTTCTTTTTTTTTTAAGTTAATACAAATTATTTTCTTGGCAGAGAAAACTGAAAAGAAATTTTAAAAATAAACTTAGACTGGTGTTTATGTGATGGCATTCTACTTTTTATTGTTATTTCAATTTTCTGTATTTCTCTAATATAATTCGATCATATAGTACTTCTCTAAATGAAAATAAATTTAAGATTTAAAATGATGGGAAACTAATAAAGTACAATCCATTGCAAACATTAAGTAGGATAACATGTTACTAAAAACTGTTAAATTTCAATTTACATAAATATTTTTAAGACATTTTTTCTTCATGTATAAGGAGGTTTTGCCTCATGTATGTCTGTGCACACAGTGCCCTCAGGAACCAAAACAGGGCATTGAATACCCGGGAATTCAAGTTACGGGGCAGTTCTGAGCTGCCATGTAGGAGCTGGGAATCAAACCCAATCCTGGAGAAGCAGCCAGTGCTCTTACCTGATGAGCCCTCTCTCTATCCCCAAGTGCACCCTTGTGTACTGTTGTTTTAAAGATCAAAATGGCAAAAACAAAGAGAAAAGATTCGGATAATAAGACTGGTATGTGGGGGAGTGCTGAGTCTCCATGTTATTAGGTAGTCCAGGCTAACCTCGGACTTGAGCCTCCCAAGTTCTGTGATAGCAGGTGCATACTACTACACCACTGGATTTTTTTCTTTTCTTTCTGTGACAAAGTCTCTGAATGTAGACTTGACTGGGCTGGAACTTTTGCTATATAGACTAGGCTAGCCTCAAACTCAATAGAGATCCCCTGTAACTCTTCGTTGGAGAGTGCTGTCATTCAAGACTTAACCACTCCTGGGAAGAATTCATGTTCTTTAAAAATGTCTCTGGAATACTGATTTGGGGGTTTTATATGTTTGTTATTGTTACTGTGGCTCTTGGGGTTTTTTTTTGTGTGTGTGTGTGTGTGTGTGTGTGTGTGTGTGTTGTGTGTGTGTTGATGATACTGTTTTTACAATTCTCACAAAGAAAGCCCAAATAAAATTCTGTATTCAGAAAAGCAGTAAAATAAAGATTTACTCCGGAAATGTAAAGCAAGCCTTCATGCATTACTACATGTGACTGTCTTGATCAGATTCCCTGTTGTGTGTTTTTTCTGTCCTGCTGCAGAGAACTTTCACACTGTTAACCTGGGCACTTACAGTCTTGAATTGAAGCGTCCAGGAAGCACAGCATTCACCAGTGTTCTTACGCTTTTTCCTAAAGGTAGAAGATACATTTCAGAAGGGTCAAGAGGACAAGGAGGACCTTAACTCAAAACCTGATACTAAAGGCGAGGATAATGCCATTGAGATGTCAGAAGACTTTGATGGGAAAATGCATGATGGCGAGCTTGAAGAAGGTCTGAGATGTGTCATTTTCTGCTTTTTGGATACAAAATATTTTCTACAGAAACTTGTAGGATCTCAATAGGGAGGCTGTTGTGGGTTTTTTTTGTTTGTTTGTTTGTTTGTTTTGTTTGTTTGTTTTTTTTTTTTTTTGCAACAAGCTGGTTGCTCAGGTTAGCTGCAGATCACATTAGAAGCTGTGTATACCATGACTATCTCCTGTAAGGCAGAGATTTACAGGTTTGGAGGTTCTCCTTTGAGTGAGCTACAACCTTGATTTTGTTGGATGAAGTGGCTCAGTGGTCTGCAGAGAAATCCAGAATAGCAAGATGAACTGTGACAGCTTGGCTCTGAATTTATTTGAAGAAGTTCTTTGCTGTTGGTTAATTTTTTAGTGACTTTTTCCTTAATTATTATAAAAATATTAGGGAACTAAGGGAAATGACTCAGTGAGTAAAGCACTTGCCTTAGAAGCATGAGGACCAGGGGTCAGACCCAGAACCCAGCATGGGCATCTGTAATCCCAGCACTCCTAGGGGCAGATGGGAGACAGTGACAGGAAAATTCTAGAAGCTGGCAGCAAACTAGCCTTATTCAGCAGAAAAATCGGAACCTGTCTCATAAAGTAGAAAACAAGGACTGACGGCTGTGGTTTTCCTGACCTCCACAGACCTCACTCATGAGCGTGCACACATACACACGATAATAACGGAAAAATACAGTAGATGTCTGTTAGTAAACTGTAAGGAATAAAATAAACACTGGTAAGCCCACCACATGAGCCACTTAACACTGGTGTGTTTTTTCCCATTTGTGACATATAGGCACACACAGGCCATACTGCGTTCTGTAACCAGCTTGTGTTAGTTCTTATTAGTATTCCTCTTAGCATTATAACGTGACAGTATAATTCTTACAGCACATCATCAATCGCTGTTCTTTGGCCGTAATCCAGTACTTACTCTAATGACTGGCAAAAGCAGAAACTTGTAACATGAACTACAGTGTCTTATTCTATGCAAAGGTTTTACAGAAATGAATGGTAATTTACAGTAGAGGAAATGCAGAATGATTGCCAGTGATGCATAAGAATATACCCATCGGCAAAGGAGGCAGGATGAGCGAAGATGAAGGCAAGAGATTCTCAGTAGTTGATCTATATCGGATGCATAGTGAAGTATTTGAATAGAAAGGGTTCAAAGAAAAGATCAGGGACTAGAACTTGTCTATCACTTCATAGATACAAATTGTAACTAAACCTAAGTGTGGCCACTAGATCCTGTAAAGTGTCCTCCCCAGCATCAAAACCAGGCATCCCAACAGTTCTTCCCACTGTTTACTCACACATGAAAGTCCTTTTCCAAATGATTTGCAAAACGTGGTAGGAATACTTGACATCTTCCCATAGTGTTCTGTGGATCCTAGTGACACTTTGGCCAGGAGGTGTCTTTGCCTTTTCCACATGCAGACCTGGATTGGTTGAGGGGTCTACCTAACTAAGCTTAGCATGTTCCCTTTCAGAAGAGGACGATGATGAGAAGTCTGATAGTGAAGACGGAGACCTGGATAAACAGATGGGCAGTCTCAATGGAGAGGAAGCGGACAAACTAGATGAGAGGCTTTGGGGAGATGATGAGGAAGAAGATGAGGAAGATGGCGGGAAAGCTGAAGAAACTGGACCAGGAATGGATGAGGTCATTAAGAGTCCCCATCCCAGAGTGCAGGCCCCAACTGAGGAGTCGGTCCTCCCCCATGCCCTGCTGTCTGCTGCTTTTCCTTTTCTATGTTCCTCTTCTCTTTCTTCCATCTCTTCTGCTTCTCTTGCTCACACTGAGAGCCTGCAGCAGCCTGACCTGAGTCCTCCCGTGTGGTGTGGTGTTGTGGAGGAGGGAACTTTAAAAACACCCATGCTAAGCCAGTGCTCCCCATGCATCTGCACCCCAGCTCCTCGCTGAGAATGGCAGGGTGGGCGGCTATGCAGAAGCAGAGTACGGTGTGTCGACCAGACCCACTCTCTACCCTATTCTTGCTGCTACTGAGGCAGACCTAGTGCCCTGTCTGCCAGTTATCTGTATGGGGTGGGTCCAACAGCAGAAGTCATCTGTACCTGAGGACTAGCCCACACAGAAGCAGTTTCTTAGATGTATGACAGTTTTCTTTCTTCATTTAGGAAGATTCTGAACTGGTTGCTAAAGATGACAATTTGGATGCTGGGAATTCAAACAAACATAAAAAGCATCAAGATGAGAATGAAGAATCAGAACCTGAAGATGTTGAACAAGGCCAAGAGAAAATTAATGAGCAGATTGATGAGGTAATGAACATTTGAAAATGTTTTGCTCTCTTGACTCAAGACCGCAGTTCTTTGAGTGTCTTATGACGTTTTTTTTCTTCCTATTCATTGGTTCCTTTACTGTGCTTCAGAACAGTGTGCATCAGAGCCAAACATGGTAGCGTGCACTCTTGTAATCTTAGCATTCATGAGGCTGAGACAGGAGGATCATGAGTTCCCATCTAGCCTGGGCTACATAGTTGGGGAGGGAGATTGAAACCTTTTGGGAACACATCTTAACTATTGGTTTGTGCTGATGTAAGTTTTGGAGTTTTAACATGGAGTAACAGAGGACATATTACCCTTAGAGAGTCTATACAGAAAATGAAATTTGAAATTCTAACATGAAAGACCGAAAAATACTCTTAAATGGCTAAAGTGTGCTGGTAATATTAAGAAAGAAATCATGGCCTTTGGTTTTGTGAAATAATGTTTGCTCTCCTGTGCTCTTTTCTGTTGTCACAAAGAGAGAATATGATGAGAATGAGGTAGACCCTTACCATGGCAATCAGGAAAAGCTGCCAGAACCTGATGCCTTGGATCTTCCAGATGACTTGAAACTTGACAGTGAGGACAAAAATGATGGTGAGGATACAGACAATGAAGAAGCAGAAGGTACGTCTCTCAAGGTGCCCACAGCTAGAAGTCTTTGGCAGTGGGCAGCACTGATGTCTTTTTGGCCAGTGGCATGACAAGGTCAGAAACACTGTTTTGCTAGCTCCATTCCAGTTTGAATATGCCTACCACACATAGACCAACACACCTCTCTCTTCTGGTGTCACATCCCATCTGCGTTTTGAATTGCCATTGACTGATGGTGCTTTATCACATACACCTCTTTCTCCAAAGCCATCACTGTGTTCCCACCTTGTGGGTCAGGGCGCACACCAAGCAGTCTTGGTCTGTCAGGGCTCTTACACAGCTCTCCTAGAGAAATGATGGTTTCAGCTGTTGACTTCTATATTGCTATCTTAAAATATGAAGTCATGATCATAGAGAATGACAGCGAATAATCCCAAGAAAGTCACACACACTATGACAGTAATTAGAGCCTCTGCTACCCAATTCATTGCTAGAGATTCCTCTAAGGTAATAGGTGGAAACTCACTCATGCTGATCAACCTCACAGAAAGATGCTAGGTAGCTGATTTAACTGAGTTACATACTTAGGAAAGCTAAGTTTAATTTTGTATAATTTTTAGATGTATGGTGAGACAAAAAATAAGTTACAAGGAATAATTAAGACCATTTATATAAAAACTTAATTTTAGAATCTGACTTTAATCCTAATACCAGCAACCAAGCACACATAAAATTAAGATTAAAACTACTGAGAATATAGTATGCTATCCTCCTTAAAATACCCATTTTATTTAGGCTCTTTTAGACTTGTATATATGAACCAAGGAACAATTACATTAGATAGTTACTGGCTAATAACTTTCTGAAGTATCAAAGTATAGGGAAAAACTTCTAGTAAGTAAAATTTGGGGCCTCAGGGAGATAGCTCAGTCGGTAAAATGCTGGCTTTGCAAGAGTGAGAACCTAGGTTAAACCTCAGCACCCGTTGTATTCGCCCACATACGTCCCTGCACCACATGCAGGCCTGCTACCAGTAGAGGGCATTAGGTCATCTGGAACTGCAGTTAGAGCAGATTGTAAGGCTGGTGGTTGTGGTGCACGCCTTTAATCCCAGCACCCAGGAGGCAGAGGCAGGCAGATCTCTGTGAGTTCAAGGCCAGCCTGCTCTACCCAGTGAGTTCCAGGACAGCTAGGACTGTTACATTACACAAAGAAACCCTGCCTCGAAAAATTGAAAAAGAAAGAAGAAAAAAAAAGAAGGTTGTGAACTGCCATGTGTGTGCTGGAAATTTACTGAGTCCTCTGGAAGAGGAGCCAGTGGTCTTTACAGCTGAGCCATGTCTCTGTTCCTCCTCAAATAATATTTTAAGCTTTGTTGTCCATAAGTTCTCGATTGTAGATTCTTAGCTCTGTTGTTACAGAGTAACAACTGTTGTAAGCAGTGAACAGTAGATGGAGTAAACATAAACAGAATGTATTTGGCTGTGTTCCCAGAAAACTTCACTGATAGAAATGTAGAAAACTATTATTTGGCCTGTGGGCTGTCGCTTGCCAATGCTTGGCTTAAAAAATAAGACTAAAATATGTTTGTATGTGTACTGTATATGTATTAGTGTTTTGTCCGTGTGTGTGTGTGTGTGTGTGTGTGTGTGTGTGTGTGTGTGTGTGTACCAGAAGATGGCATTTCATCCTGTGGGACTACAGTTATAGACAGTTGTGAGTCATCATGTGGGTGCTGGGCATTGAACCCAGGACATCTAGAAATGTGGGCATTAAGAAATCTTAACCACCACTGAGCCAACTCTCTTGCCCTGAATAAAACATTTGAGGAACCACCTCCCAAGTTAAGAAATCATGAATTTTAAGAACTGTTGTTTCTATCAGAAGAAAATCCTTTGGAGATCAAAGGAAAAACAGAAGATATGGAAGAAACAGACCGTGAAACTGAAGAGCCCGAGGCTGATCCCAGTGAAGGTGACAGTCCACATGAGCCTGAGGAAGGCCCTGGTGAAGGTGAGGAGAATATGGACACAGGAGCTGATGACCAAGACAGAGATACAGCCATCCATGCAGAAGAGCACTCGGAGGAGGAGGAGGAGGAGGAGGAGGAAGAGGCGGCAGAGGAGGAGGACGACGACAGGGCTGCCACTGATGGAGGTGGAGAGAGTGGGGCCAGCCCTGCTGACCAAGGTCTCCAGCCCCAGGTATTGTGGGATGCGGAGCTTTCCCTGTATTAAACGTAATAGGAAAAAACACTCCATTTCCAGCAGAATCTTTCCTAAGATATTTCTTCATTACTACAGTCTCTTAACCAGTCTCCTCCATACAGCACCTCCCCTGCTTTAGTAAGGAGTAGGGCACCTGCTTCCTGGTGGGCACCATTGTGTTCATCCCACAGAGCTTGTTTGTTTTTCCTGTGCAGAAAGAGGAAGAGGAAGAGGAGAAGTCTGACGCTGAAGAGGAAGTGCCAGAGGCCACAGAGAGAAAGGAGCATGCCTCCTGCGGGCAGACTGGTGTGGACAGTGTGCAGAGTGCACAGGCTGTGGAGCTAGCTGGAGCTGCACCCGAGAAGGAGCAGGGGAAAGAGGTGATGCCCCCACCCCCAGTGCGCCTCTGTCTGTTCGAAATCATGTTCTTTCTCTTCAGCAAGTTGGTTTATGTGTGATTCCTGTTGTATCCTTTTGTTATTGTTGATGTCTAAAGGATCATCTTCCATTCTTGCCACTTATATATGCTTCTCAGGACACACTTAAGAATGTGTGCTGCAGACTGTATTTGAGTGATGTGCTTACTTAAAAAAAGTCACTAGACTTACAGTTTTTTGAGAACTTGGAGAAAGGTCAAATTGGGTCTCGTGCCCCTGTGCCTCTAACAGTATTTGAGTTTCCCCTGTTGTTCAATAGGCTTCAGTGTTCTGATTTTACAAGAGAACTATTGAGTCTTGGCCTAGTGGTAATGGCAGCACTTGAGCTCACGCAGTGGTGTGCTGTGGGAAGAAGGAATATCACCGACTCGTTCCTCGCTGCTCCAAGGCCGTTCCTCACCAGCAGTAGTTGTATTTCTTACGTCCTTCTACCACTACTCATTGAGTGCCCATTAAGTGCCAAACATTTTCATTGCTCAGCAAGTCTTCATAACAGCTCAGAGAAATAGATGAAACTGTTCTGTTTTCTACGTTTTATATTTGAGGAAAATAAGCCTCAGGAAAAATCCAGTGACAACCCTTGGGTGCATAACTGGTTGACAGTTGAGCCTGGTCTGTCTGCCTTCAGAATAAGACCTTATGTTCTCATAGACAAGGAGCAGTCAGCAAGGCCAGGGCCCTGGGATTGGTTCAGTTTTGTCCTGCTGTCCACAAGCAGGGCTTTTGTTAGGGGTGGAATGAGCCTCCTGAGATTAGTGGAGCACTGAGAGAAGTTGGACCCAGTGCAGCACAGCAGCCATTGCTTTAATAGCGTCTTCTTCTTCCTTCTCTTCTGGTTTGGATCTCTTAGGAACATGGCAGTGGAGCTGCGGATGCAAACCAAGCGGAAGGACACGAATCCAACTTGATTGCACGTTTAGCCTCCCAGCAGCATACCAACAAAAATACCCAGGTTTCTATCATTCTTTGTTAGATTTAGATGAAGGCAGGTAGGAAAAGATACTCTAAATGAAGTGGTTTAAACATCCAGTGATGGGGCTAGAGAGATGTCTCAGCAGTTGAGCACTTACTGCCCTGGCAGAGGACCCAGGTTCTGTCCCAGCACCTGCATAACTTGGCAGTTCATAACTGTCTGTAACTCCAGTTCCAGGGGACCTTAATGCCTCTTGTGACCTCCATGAGCTCTGCATACACATAAACACACACACATAACCATTGAAAAAACAACAGCAACAAATGGCCACATTTCTAGCTTGGCTGCCTTACCAGACCTAGTCTTGGAGAGAAGACCTGGATCAGGTTTTCCTGTTCCTGCTCTAGAGCTCCAGATCTGTGTGCTGCTATCCAGCACCAACTAACCAGTCTTATTCTTTATATTGCCCATTGCTTTTCAAACTTAACAGTTTTTAAAACAGAGTATATTCATGCCCGTGAAATTTCTATACTCAAAAACCAAACCAAATGGTCTCCTAAAAGCCTACATGCTGTTCTGTCGCCAAACCACCAAAGGGACCTTTCTCAGAGCAAGTCAGTGCTACCACTTTGACATATCCATGTGTGTTTCTTTGCTTTCTTGACGTCATTAATTGTATCATAGATCCAGTCATGGTGGCGTATACCTTGTATCCCAGCATTTGGAAGGCAGAAGCAAGAGGATCAGGAGTTTAAAGGTTATCTTAGCTACATAGCAAATCCAAGGCCAGTCTGAGTTCCAAGAGAGGGAAAAACAAAAAACCTTTAATAAGCTGTATTGAATTCCACTGTTGTGTGGCTGTCCCTAACTAACCTACTCCCTGTGGATGAGCGTTGGTTGTTTGAAGGTTTTGCCATTGCAGACAAGGCTCTGATGGTCTCATTAATTCCTGCAGAGTTTTAAGAGGAAACCTGGGCAGGCTGACAACGAACGCTCCATGGGTGACCACAATGAGCATGTGCATAAGAGGCTGAGGACTGTGGATACAGACCGAAACCCTGAGCAAGGGCCAGCCCAGCCTCAGGCTCGGGTGGAAGACTCAGACACGTTTGAACATATTAAGCAAGGCAGTGATGCATACGATGCACAAACCTATGGTATGGTGCCGGGAATACTTCTCCTTCTGCTCACAAAGCATTCTCTGACTATGTGTGCCAGGCAAAGTAGAGGGGAAAGAAGGAGCTTTTTAAACTAGTCTCTCAGTACAGTATTTGTGTAAGGCAGATATACAACTTGTTTCTAGTACTAAGATAACCATCTCCAAGTGTAAATGGTCAGGGTTCTCCCGTAAGCCTTCTGTCCTCACAGATAGCTGGCCATATGCTATAAACCTGGTGCTGACCTTTCGTTTCTTGGTATTGAACATTCTTGAATGTCTTTGAACAGTGAGCAGCGGTAATAGAACTGGAAGGGGAAAGTCAGTGGCCAGTCATCCCAGTTCCTTTGTCTTACCGTGTTAGGAACAGCAAAGAGAAAGTTGATCACTGTATATATAATTGGTCCAGATCGTCCCTCAGGCTGGAGCATGGTCTTGTTCCTTGCTCACATTAGGGTGGTGTGTCATAGCCTCTAATAAGACAAAACCCCACTGTGGACCCCTGTGTAACACTGGATCCCCAGTGTTAGAAACACTTAATGACTTGAAGGTGATGGGCAGTGGATAGTGAATGGATCCTGAATCCTAGTTGTTAGTTCAGTTGATAGGAGTGCTTACCTAGCATGCACAAAGCCTTGGATTTGATTCCCAGCACTACACAAAGCTACGTGGGATGCCTGTGTCCCCAGCACTCCAGAGCAATAGAAGTTCAAGGTCATCCTTGGCTACAGAACAGGCTTGTGGCCAGCCTGTGCTATGTGAAATCCTGTTACAGGAGAGAAAGACAGGAGAGAGAGAGAGAGAGAGAGAGAGAGAGAGAGAGAGAGAGAGAGAGAGAGAGAGAGAGAGAGAGAGAGAGAGAATATCACGCCTAGTCTAGTCATAGCCTTGGCAAGAATATATTCAGCTTTTACTTTATGTCAGAGACATTGGAATGCATGGTTATAGAATTTCTCAAATCTCTGAGAGCTATGAGGTCTTCAAGTTGAACTTGTTCAAGATTGAAATGCTTAGACTCTTTCTGTCCCCCATTTTATATCTAGTTTGTCTACTCACAAGTTACTCCACACTGTCCTTTCTGTTTACATCAGTAAAAACCCAGATAAATGCTTATTTCTCTGGTTATGTGTGTGTGTACATACTATCTTTATAACTTCTCTAGGAGGTAGACAGTGGGCAACTGTGTCAGTAGGACAGTGGGAGCTGTTGAGGCCCCAGCAAGTGTCTAGGCCCCATGGTTGGTCAGTGCAGAGCAGCGTTGTTAGACTCTTGAAAAGTGAAAGTGATAGAGACAGTAATTCATTCAGCATCATTTTGCTCTACAGAAAAATTACGTTTTCTCCCTCTGTGCCCTGTTGGCAGATGTGGCCAGTAATGAACAACAGCAGACTGCAAAGAACTCTGGACAGGATCCGGAGGAGGAAACGGAAGATATCCTCATGAATACAGAGGAGGAGCTGCTCAGAGCAGAAGACACAGAACAGCTGAAGCCAGAGGCAGTCAAGTCAGACAGTACTGTGGCCTCTGGTGAGTCCTTGGGAAGGAAGAGCCTAGAAAGTCCAGAGGCAACTATAGTCAAGTCTGTTCTTTGCTCTTTCCTGTTCTGATCTTTGGCTTTGGGGAATAATTCACCTACCATAATCTATTTGAGGCACGAAAGATGGTCTTGCAGAATATCAGTCATCAAGGTGAAACAATTTCTGACAAATTCATGGGTTTTTTTAAACATATATGGAAAAACAGAATAGTGTGTTTACTGTAGTTGTATAAGATGTTCTTGATCACTATTGAGATTGTGTTTTAATTACATTAAAGAATAAGCATAGAGGAAATAATATTAAAAATAGTAAAAGAAATAAAATGAGGAAATGTATGTGAAAAGATAACGAGTTCCCATTTCATGGCTAACCAAATTCTGTTCCAAGGCAGGTTGATTAGTTCAGTCTTTGAGATGGGATTCCATGATATAACCAGGCCAGCCTAGTACTCAGTCTTCCTGGGCATTCCAAGTGCTGACAGTGCAGGCATGCCCCACCCACATGCACAGTTGATGTGCTGGATGTGTGCACTCTTTAAAAATAACTAACTTCCACCAGTCTAACAACCCTGTGAAAACCCTAAGGATTATGGCAAATGTGAGGGTTTTCTTCTGCCTCGTTCCTGTCACTGACTATTCCTCAGCAACAGGGAAAGCAGAGGCGGGGCTAGAGAGGTAAGGAGGCGGGGCTAGAGAGGTGCTTGCTGTGTAAGCCTAGACCTGGGTTTGAAACTTGGAGACTGCTTTCTCCCCAACGCCCCAGAAAGTGGATGTAGAGAACCAACTCCACGAAGTTGTCCTCTGACCTCCACCACTGTGACACACATGAAAATCATTTTTAAAAACAGCTGCAAAAGAAGTGTGTGACTAGATTTGCCTGAATTCAAACCCAACTGCATTGTTATAGAACAGTGTTTTTAGTGTGGGTTATCTTGTTTGGTGGTGCTGGGAACTAAGCCCAAGGCCTCACACATGCTGGATTCACAATAGAATTGGTTGTACACGTACTTTAAGGAGTCACATCTTTGTAATGCTTGAGGTAAGTTGCTCCTTCCTGTTTCTCCTTCCAGGATGGCAGGAGGGAATTAGTAAGAATTGGCAGTGACAACAGAGACCAAAGGATGGTAGGAAGCAACATGGAGCAGAGAGACACATGGAAGTTGTTGAGTGAGCTGAGGTTTGATTCAGTGTTAGGACAGGCCATAGTGAAGGGTCAGTCTTAATCTAAGTAATGTGATGAATGAAACTGTCTTCCTATGAAAACAGGCTCTAATGAGATGGATATGGATACTCAAACAGTTCAAATGAAAGAAGACCAAGACCCAAGAACAACCGCGTCTCACCAGGAGACAGAGAAGCCAGAAAGAAGCCGAGACTCGACCATTCATACACTTCGTCAGTTGCTTGTGGATACAGTTTTCCAAGTACTGAACTCACAACTCTATTCATTTTTAGTTTTAAGTTATTTTAGAACTTTATGGAATACCAGCTCTTATCAGAAATTTTAGGAGGACTTTCGGTGTGACAGATACTCTTTTAGCAAGTGGTACATCCTTTGTTGACTATGAAGTCATGCCCAGACTTAGCCATTGTGATGGCACTGGTTCTTGGTACTGGCTGTTAGGAGCCATGAGGACAATTGACAACTTATGACGTTACGTAACAAGAATTTACTTAATGTTTATGTGTAGGAAGAAACTTTTTGGGGAAGGTGCAGGGGTGGTCAGTGGGGTTTGTGTGTTTGAGTACATGTGGAAGCCAGAAGACAACCTCACGTGTCATTCTTCATGTGCTATCCACTTTTTCCTCCTTTCTCCAAGTAGGCTAAGGAGGCTAAGTAGCCAGATCCAGGGATCCATCTATTTCTACCTCCTAGTGTATCAGCACATGCCTGGCTTTTTGTGCATGGGTTCTGAGGCTAGAATTCAGGTCATGCTTGCAAGACCTGCACAGACTAACTTAGCCATCTCTCCAGCCACGTGAAGAGCCTTTTAACTGACCTTTGGCCCATAGTAATTGGACTTCATGGAGACAGAGGTTTGTCAGAAAGTAGGTGGCTCTGGAAGAGGAAACCCTGAGGTTGTCTGGTATCCTCTGGTCTCCACATGTACACATGCATCTCTACACACACACAAAGAGAGGGCTTGGTTTATTTTTATTATCTAACCTGTATTTATAAATGGTGAAATTTTCACTCATCCATGTGGTCTTGCAAACAGGAACTGGAATCATTTGATTGCACCCTTAAATTTGCTTAAGTTGTAAGTTCAGACATATAAGTGCAACAAGGTCACACCACAGGAAGACAGCCAATGATAAGTTGTTGATAACAACCTGACCACCACTTACCTGTAGCTTTTCCTTCTTAGCCCCTTTTAAAAGATGTCAGTGAGCTGAGGCAGGAGATGGAGCGGCAGCTGGAGACGTGGCAGGCCCACGACTATGGGAATGCAGAAGAAGTAAGTCAGAGCTGCTGGATGTTGTTTTTCTTCCCACAAAAGAGTTTGCAACGCAGTAGATTCTTGGCTCCAGTTACATTTGTAAAGGGAGAGGCCAATAGAGAGTACAGTCAGCCTCTTCTGTAAGCCTGGGTCTCCACTGATTCTGCCTCTTTTGTCACTACATCTGTAGTCTCATTAAACACACGCCTGTATTTTGTTCCTTTAACTTGTGTTGCTGGCTTTGGAATGGAAAGGCTTTGCAGTCTTCCAGATCTTCCGGCTGTGGAGTGTATTTCATTTTAATGGTTTAACCTCTAAATAGAGTGGTGTCTGTGCAAATCTATATTCTGTGTTTATCGTCCTCCTTCCTACCTCATGTGATCAAGTGTTCTGCCGTTATGTCTGGATCCATGCTGTCGAGAGGGATTTGTACTTACTGTCACTTGGCTTTTGAAAACTGATGGGAGCTCAGAGTTCCTCATTCACATATGCCGCTGTGCAAAGCATGCAGGTCCTATTCTCTAGGTGACAGGAGCACATCGTTGATTTGTTTGTGAGTTCCCATTGTTAACTGGCCTATTTCACTCTTTTTCTTGAAACTGTAGGTTGTGGGTTTGGGGGCAAAAGGAGGCATTTTTACTGATTGAGTTGAATTGCCGCTGCTGAGAAGAGCTTTAAAGTGCTTTTGCTGAAAAGGTTCATGCAAGTTCTTTTCTCTTCAACATTCTAGTAATGATTTCTGTTTTGCTGTCCTAGGAGAAGACTGCAGCTGAGATGTGGCAGAATTACCTCGTCTTAACTGCATCTCTTTCACAACAGCTGTGTGAGCAGCTTCGTCTGCTGTTAGAACCTACACAGGCAGCTAAGCTGAGGTAAGTCTTCTGTCCTCTTGAGACCCTTAGAGGTCACTGTTAACCAGCTCATTTGCACTCAGCACTGAACATGTATAGTGTTGGCTTCTGCTGTCTGGGCACCAGTATGGTGTTCGGTCCTGCTACTGTCCCCTGTTAGCTGTACATAGTAACTGTGTGTACATGCCTTTCTGTGGTGAAGAAATATGTGCATGGCCACGTGGGGGTGGCGCACACCTTTAATCCCAGCACTCAGGAGGCAGAGCCAGGCGGATCTCTGTGAGTTCAAGGCCAGCCTGGTCTACAGAATAAGATCCAGGACAGGCACCAAAACTACACGGAGAAACCCTGTCTTGAAAAACCAAAAGAAAGAAAGAAAAAAGAAATATATTCATGAAGGCAGTTTACATTACTGCTGTGTGGGCAACAGCCTTAGATGTGGTGATGTTCACTATGTTGTGTTACTCAGCTAGGATCAGGGCCACAAAGATGTGGTCAGAGTCTTGGTTTAGAACAGAAAAGGGAAGCTTACAGGGCTTTGTATTTAATACAGAAAAATTTATTTTCTAATTTTGTAGAAGGTGTCTTAGCTTTTCTGAAAAAACTTAGTTATTAGAGTCAGATCTGAGGCCAGGGCTCTAGCCTGTTAGAAGTTAGAAGACTCTAACCTTCACTCTTCAGTGAATGTTAACCTCCTTTTGCCTGGGGACTAGTTACTGGACACTAGTTTTGTTATTACTAATGTGGTTTTTGTCTTGAAATTCTGAGGCGTGAGCCTGTGTTACACCATCTTTGCTCCTGTTGGCTTCCTGTAACAGGGGAGACTATCGCACGGGCAAGCGACTGAACATGCGGAAGATCATTCCATACATTGCCAGTCAGTTTCGAAAAGACAGGATTTGGCTTCGAAGGACCAAGCCCAGTAAACGGCAGTATCAGATTTGTCTGGCCATTGATGACTCTTCCAGCATGGTAGATAACCACACCAAACAGGTGAGGAGGAGCGAGGAAACCAAGCCATGGTCCCTCAGGCTGGCCATGTTGTAACAGTATGGCTGGGCAGAAAGGATGTGGTTGACCATGCCTAGGAAGGTGTGTGTTTCTAGGGCATAAAGGGCAATTCCATGATGGCGCAAATATTTTGATCCCTACTGTTTTAATACTGAACAAATCTGGCAGTGTTTATTTTCTATAAAATATGAAAATATATTAAGCTGTTTTAAAATTGCATATCACATGGTTTCTGAAACCATTGTCTATTTGGTTTCTAGGGGATGTTATTTTTTTTTGCAGTGATGTTATTATCTGGCATAAGCCAACAACTGACCTACAATACGAATGTTCCAGCAAATCTTAGGAAGTACCCTCTGAGTCTGGCTCACATCCCACCTCCCCATAACTTGGGGCAACTTAGCAGCTTTACTTTCTCAAAAAAAGTGAGGATTGGGCTGGAGAGATGGCTCAGCAGTTAAGAGCACTGACTGCTCTTCCAAAGGTCCTGAGTTCAATTCCCAGCACCCACATGGTGGCTCACAACCATATATAATGAGATCTGGTGCCCTCTTCTAGCGTGCAGGCATACATGCAGACAGAACACTGTATACATAATAAATAAATATATCTTTAAAAAAAAAAAAAAAAAGTTGGCTGAGTGGTGGCATACACCTTAATCCCAGCACTCAGGAGGCAGAGCCAGGCGGATCTCTGTGAGTTTGAGGCTAGCCTGTTCTGCAGAGTGAGCTCCCAAGACAGGCACCAAAACAACACAGAGAAACCCTGTCTCCAAAAAAAAGTAAGTTTTAAAAAAATTTTTTTTAAAAAATGAGGATTATAATAGTACCTACCTCAGCAGTGAAGATTAAATTAAATACTATGTATTTAAAATGCTTAGTTTAATGTGTTTTTAACTAATTTGTTCTGAACTGTGCTGTCACTTATTTGGGTGTTACAATAAGACTCTTTGTTTTTTAATTTTCTCACAGTTCTGCATGTTCCTTATGTCTAAGTTCTGTGTTGGGTTGATTTGGGGATATAGAAGATAAAAGAATCCTGTAAATCAGTTCTGGCCCAGAAATTGAAAAATCAAGAAATGAAGGAGGGTTTGTTTTTAAAACTGAGTTTGTGCTCATCTCATTCATTCCCTTCTCCTTTACACAGACAACCTGGTATCCTTACAGCCTTGTTTAGAGACGGATAGTTGATCAGAGGAATGGAGAAACATAAGACAGTCATTTCATTTACAAAGGCTCAGGAGCTGTCTTATCCAGTTCTTCATTTGCCGCGTCTTTTTCAAGTTCTAGCTGTTGGTGTATAAAACTCTGTAGTAGCGATTTGTATTTGCTGCAGCAAAGACAAGGGGCTGTTAACTGGGAAAACTGGACAGTGTCCAGAGAAGGCAGTGGGTGAGCATCCTTGGCTATTCCACACCTCAGAATCTAAGATGAGAGGGTCAGGGTTGCACTGGCGTGGAAATGTGACTGTGGTGTGCTCTCCACACCAGGCATGTGGACTGGACTCAGGGTTCAACTCTTGTTACCTCACAGCTTAGCTGTGTGGGAGTGCAGAAGGGAATGAGGTGGAAATTACAGAAATGCCCCCTGCTTTATAATTTTCAGTGGCTGCCTAAGAAGGCTATTCTTTTTAGCTTACGCACTAACCTGACATTTAGAACCCACAAATTGGCAACCTTAAAACATTTCCTCCAAACAATTATGCATACCTAGTAATTGCTTCCCCCCTCCCCCCAGGGTTTCTCTGCATAACAGCTTTGGCTGTCCTGGAACTCGCTCTGTAGACCAGGCTGGACTCAAACTCATAGAGATCCACCTGCCTCTGCCTCCCAAGTGCAGGGATTAAAGGCGTGCGCCACCACCACCCAGCTCTAGTAACCATTTTTAAATGAATAAAATTTTTCTTCTTCCGATTTATTTCATGGTGAGCTAGAGCTAGATTTTTACTTTCTTTATATAGATGGGAATATTATTTCCAAATATGAATCATTTCGTTTCAGGAGATTACCTGGCCGACTTGATACTTACAGTTTCTTTGGGCCTATCTTTAAACTGCAAAGGGTCTTGGAGCAGTGAAGCACAAAAGAAAAGTGTAATAAGCACATTTTTTTCCCTTCCACTTGAGGGAAAGGAAAAAAAATAGGAAATTTGGGGGAGTCTTCAGATCACTTAGAAAAATACAAGATGCCCCCTTCCTTTCAGTTTTCCATTTTCAAAACTCATTCTTCTCCAGCACTCTAAGACGTAGTGTTATACTCTAGGGGTCTTGATTAGGTTCATTTCCTCTGCCTGTTAAAGAATTAAAAGGCAGGAAAAATCTGAAGGGCAACAGATGGCAGCAGAGAAATCTCAGGCATCACAGACAAAATCAGCAGTTGAGGGAAGTGTTCATGGGTAAGGAAACATGCACACAGCAGACACAGAGAAAAGACCCTCTGCAGAGCAGAGGCAGGGCTCAGAAAGCCGAAGAAGCCTGGTCATAAAATCTTCCAACTCAGTAGTGTAGTCTGACCAAGACTTTAATCCCAGCACTCCACTCGGGACGCAAAGGCGGGTGGATATCTGTGAGTTTGAGGCCAGTCTGGTCTACAGAGCAAGTTCCAGGACAGACTCCAAAGCTGCACAGAGAAACCCTGTCTTGTGAAGGGGTTGGGGAGCAACAAGCAGAAAAGGTTTTTATGTAGGCTCTGCTATGGAAAGAAAGAAAATTTGCATTTATGAAACATACTTCTCAGTAGTGTCCAGAACAGACCATTCCTATCAGTGTAATGCATTTGAGTTGAAGCAGCTACAGTACAGAGAAGGGTCTGAGGGGCACTCCAGCCTGAGTTGGTTGTATGACATTTCAGGACTATTGTTCACCCGTTTGCCGTACAAAAAGTAATGTTTTACGAAATCTTGAAGCAAACTGGTTTAGAGGAGTTTCAATGCCTTAAACTCTCCTTTCTTCTCCATAGCTTGCATTTGAGTCTTTGGCTGTGATTGGTAATGCTCTGACCCTCCTGGAAGTGGGTCAGATTGCAGTGTGCAGGTAATGTTGTCTTTTAAAGCCTTTTCAAATTTTTATTTTATGTATAGATGGGTATTTTGCCTTTGTGTATGTCTGTGCACCGCATGCATGCAATGCCCTTAGAAGCCAGAAGAGGCATTGGGTCCCCTGAACTGGAATTACAGACCGTTGTGAGCCACCACGTGGTGTGGGTGGTACGAGCCAAACCTGGCTGCTCTGGAAGAAGTGCTCTTTAACCTCTTGGCTTAACCACTGAGCCATCTCTTCATCCCCCAATGTTACCTTTGGGATTTGGGGGTTTTTTGGGTTGTTGTTGTTGTCGTTGTTTTGAGACAGGGTTTCTTGGCTATCCTTGATCTCACTTTGTAGACCAGGCTGACCTTGAACTTGAAATCTGCCAAGTGCTGGGATTACAGATGTGTACCAGCACTGCCCAGCTCTAATGTTTCCTTTTAATCCCAGTGGTGAAATCCTGTCCCTAACCTTTATTGTTTTGATCACATGACTGGAAAAAAAAATCACGTTGTGTGTGGTTTTTTCATTACAAGTTTTGGAGAATCGGTGAAGCTGTTACATCCATTCCACGAGCAGTTCGGTGACTCTTCTGGGTCTCAGATTCTCCGACTCTGCAGATTCCAACAGAGGAAGACTAAGATTGCCCAGGTATTCCGGTGAAGTCAGGACTGTGCACAGATTCTAAAGCTGGGGGCTGGAGAGTGACTGGCTCAGCAGTCAAGAGGACTGGCTGCTCTTCCAGAGCTCCTGAGTTCAATTCCTGTGGGAGGCCAGCTCCCACTGTTTAAAAAGGGTTCCTATGAGGAGGAGAGAGGAATAAGAAACTTTTAGACAGAAAGATAGTGGAGGGGAGACAGACAGAAACACAGGACAGCTTCGGGAGGACCTGGATCAAAACCCACCAGTCCCTTCTGTCTCTTCAAAAGGACTTTTTATAACAATGCCAAGGGGTGGGGCAAAAGACCTCCCCCTTGCTAGATCAAAACATACCATACAGCCAAGTGCAGACCTTCCAACACCTGGTAACCATGTCCATGGTCCAATCATCCCCTTATACAGCCATGCTGGATAAAGCAAGCTTGGACTCTTGGACCCTGAGTAAGGTCTCACTAGGAAACCTTGGGTCTCTACAAATTCCCAGCAACTACATGGTGGCTCACAACCATCTTTAATGGGATCTGATGCCCTCTCCTGGCATAAAGATGTGTATGCAGATAGAGCACTCTTACACATTTAAAAAAATTCTAAAGCTGATGTTAAGAGACATTAATTTTTAGAAACCCCCGTCTCCATTCTGGAATTAGGAGAGGCAGCATGAGAATACACACAGTAGTAACCTCAGCCTGTGTGCTACTAGAACAGTTTCGTTGGCATCCTTTGACCAAGGTGTGACTCCTTTTTCTCAGTCCTCAAAGATCACTGGTGATAGCACAGTTGAGCACTTTGAAACATTTGAAAAACAAAGTTACTGCCCAGTATCCTATCCGTCTGGTGAGTTTGGGCCTAGGCTCTCTCCCATCAAGACTAGAGACAAAATGCTGGGAAGTAAAGCTGGGGATTTCCTGAGGAAGATGAACAACAGCCTTCCTCTCTTCTCAGTTCTTGCTCTCAATCTGCCTTCTACTTTGCTCACCAGGTGTATTTTCTTGAAAGAAGGAAACTTTTGTTCATGACTGTTCATGTTGCTGTCGTCTTTCTTCCTTGGGTGCCCTGTAGGGCACTAAGAGAGCGACTGGCCAGTGGCAGTCTTGTCTGTACTTGAGCATGCCAGTGCTTGGTGGTAAATGCAGCCTAGTATGAAGACAGGCCCTATGTCAGAAGCTGCGGGATCTCTAAGCAGGAAAGGGGAGTATTGATCTGTGCTGCTTCTGTTAGTTTCTAGAGTCTGCAGCCAGAATGTTCGCAGCTGCCCAGAAACTGTCACAGAACGTCAGCCCAGGTGAGCCACGTTCTTCCTCTTTGCTGACAAATTGCTTCTCTCTGTCTTTGCTGTTTCTTTCCCCACTCTGTCCATCACCATCTTTTTTGTTTTTAATTAGTGAGTGAGTGTGTATGTGTTCATGCATGTGTGTAGATGCATGTGTGTGTGCAAGCCCGAGGTTGACACTGGGAATCTTCTTTCATCACTTACTTGTTTGTTCATTTATTTTTTTTTCTTGTCTCTTGTATTATCTTACTTATTTATTTTTTTTTTCATTTTTCTTTATTAAGAAATTTTCTATTCACTCCACATACCACCCACAGATCCCACCTCCTCCCTCCTCCAAACCCCCAGCCCTCTCTCCCAAGTCACCCCACATCCCCCAAATCGAGGTCTTCCATTGGGAGTCAGCAGAGCCCAGCACACTGAGCCTAGGCAGGTCCAAGCCCCTTCCCACTGTACCAAGGCTGTGCAAGGCGTCACACCACTGGCACCAGCTTCCCAAAAGCCTGCCCATGCACCAGGGATGATTCCCGATCCCCTGCCTGGGTGCCCCCCAAACAGTTCAAGCCAAACAACCATCTTCCGAATCCAGAGGGTCTAGTCCAGTCCCATGGGGGCTTCATAGCCACTATTGTACAGTTCATAGGCTTCCACTAGTGTGGCCGGTCATCTCTGCACATCCTCCCATCATGATCTCAATAGTCCCCGACTGCAGAATCCCTCCTCTCTCATCAGTTGGATTCCCAGAACTCAGCCTGGTACCTGGCTATGGATCTCTGCATCTGCCTCCATCTGTCACTGGACAAAGGCTCTATGATGACAGCTAGGTTATTTGCTAGACCGGTCACCAGAGTAGACCAGTCCAGGCACTCTCTGGACCACTGCCAGCAGACCAAAGTGAGGTCATCCTTGTGGGTTCCTGAGAGCCTCCCCAGCACCCTGCCTCTTCCTATTCCCATGATGTCCTCATCTATCATGGTATCTTCCTCCCTGCCCTCCCACTCTATCCTTGTTCCAGCTTGACCCTCCCATTTCCCTATGTTCTCATCCCCCACTCCTAGCCCTCTGCCACCCCCCCTTACCCAGTCCGCTCATGTAGATCTCATCCACTTCGGATTCGCTTGGCCATTCAGATGTCCCTCTTAGGGTCTTTCCCTGTTAGCTAGCCTCTCTGGAGCTGTGGGTTGCAGTCTGGCCATCCCTTCCCTCATATCTCGTATCCACTAATGAGTGAGTACATACTATGTTTGTCCTTCTGAGTCTGGGTTACCTCACTCAGGATGATATTTTATAGTTCCATGCATTTCCCTGCAATTTTATGATATCATTGTTTTTTACTGAGTAATACTCCATTGTGTATATGTGCCACATTTTCTTTATCCATTCTTCAGTTGAGGGGCATTTAGGTTGTTTCCAGATTCTTGCTATAATGAATAATGTTGCTAAGAACATAGTCGAGCATGTGTCCTTTATTTATTTATTTATTTTTGGTTTTTCGAGACAGGGTTTCTCTGTATAGTTTTGGTGCCTGTCCTGGATCTCGCTCTGTAGACCAGGCTGGCCTCGAACTCACAGAGATCCACCTGGCTCTAACTCCCGAGTGCTGAGATTAAAAGAGAGCGCCACCGCCGCCCAGCTGATTATTAATTTATTTTTTGGGAAAAGGTCTTTCACTGAACCTGGAACTCACAGCTAGACTGGCCATCAAACCCCAGGTTTCCCCTCTCTCCCACTCTCCAACATTGGGATTACAGGCATGCATTATCACACCTGACTTTTGTGTAGGTGCTGGGAATCCTAAATCAGGTCCATGCTTGGATAGCAAGCATTTTTATCAACTGAACCATCTCCTGAGTCCCTCCAACCCCCTATCACCTTTTTACAAAATATATTCTCTATAGGAAAAACATAAAAAGGTGGAATCAGTGATAGAATTATTTATTCTGAAATTTATGCTGAACTCATTTTTAATGCTTTTAAGTGATAAAGGCACTAGATACAAATTAGTAGATATTTATATGGTAGATTAAGTGCAGAGTTATAAAGGAAGGGAGTAAGGTGTATGGAACTGAATTCGTGTAACTGTGGTTGCTTCCAGGCTTGAAATACCCCAGTTGTTTAGCCCTGGTTCTGACACAGGTGAGGAAAGGGAAGGAAATCAGAAACATGAAATTGGCAAAAATTCAGGAAGCAATATGTATGAAATTTGGAGGGCATAACTCTAGGTTGCTGATTTGATCACTTCTGGCAGCCTGCTCATCTCCGTCGTCGTTGGAGTCCATAAGGCTTGTAGATGACAACGCCTGTGGGAGTTGACTCTGTTTGTTTGTTTGTTTGTTTTTCGAGACAGGGTTTCTCTGTGCAGCTTTGATGCCTGTCCTGGAACTCACTCTGTAGACCAGGCTGGCCTCGAACTCACAGAGATCCCCCTGCTTCTGCCTCCCAAGTGCTGGGATTAAAGGCGTGTGCCACCAACACCCGGCCTCATCTCTCCTCAGTCATCTGAGTCCCAAGGAATAGCTTGGGTTGTCAGTCAGATAGCAAGTGCCTTTATCTGCTGAGCCTCCTGTGGCCCACACTTGCTGTACTTTAAAGTCAGTTGCAGGGCTGGAGAGATGGCTCAGTGATTAAGAGGACTTGCTACTCTTGCAGGGAACAGGAGTTCAGTTCCCAGCACCCACATGGCACTTCACAACTGCTTATGACTCCAGTTCTAGGAGAATGGATACCCTCTTCTGGCCTCTGCAGATGGTGCATGGATGTGGTACACTTACATGTGACAAAACACTCATATACATAAAACGAAAACAAAATCTTTGGCCAAGCAGTGGTGGCATGAGCCTTTAATCTCAGTACTCAAGATTCAGAGGCAGGTGAATCTCTGAGTTCGAGGCCAAAGTCTGTTGCTTCACAATTGGGGTTGATCTAGATTTGACCTTCCCCGAAGCACTAAGGGAAGAGTCTGCCGTACTGATTATTGTGTGTCTTGGTCTCCTGAGTCTGATGGGCTCAGGTCTGATGATGGGCCTCTCCTGTGTGTGCAGATTGTGGCGGTTCCAGGCTCTGTTTGGCTTTAGGGACCCACAGATGGTTTCAGTTGTTAATGGGTTTTTCTTTCTCCCTTCCTCCTCTAATGTATGGCCTCTACAGAGACTGCGCAGCTACTCCTCATAGTTTCTGATGGACGAGGCCTTTTCCTCGAAGGCAAAGACAGAGTCCTGGCGGCAGTCCAGGCTGCCCAGAACGCCAACATCTTCGTCATTTTTGTTGTGTTGGATAATCCAAACTCACGGGTGAGTGATAGCCAAAAGGCACGATTCTGCAGATAAAGGGGCCCCTTGAACTTGCTCTGGAGTCTGGCTCGGCTCTGTCATCTAAGGTGCTGGTGCTTTGTACATTTTCTTCATTAAGCTTCCCACACTTGAAGAGCACCCTTCCCAGCACAGAAAGAACATAGGTCATGAGTAGGAGAGCCGGGAGTCCCAGACTTCACAAGCCCTCCTCTGGAGTCTAGGCTCCCTCTAGGTGAAAAGTGTGGCAGTTGTCTCAGTGGCCCCAGCACCTTTAAGTGGAGACCAGCCTTTCCCTCCCACCCGGCCGCTGGCAGACTGCAGGAGCAGTAGCTGCGGACTGCACTGGTGCTGACTGGGGGTGAGTGGGGATTTCTCCACGGAGCACACAGACACTGTTGCGAGGAGAGCAGAGTTCCTTCTTGGTTCCTCTTCCTCGAACTGTGCCTTGTCCTAGAAGGGGAACTCAGAGCTGCCTTCTTCATGAACATTTTGGAAATTCCTCTTATGTAGGAATAAAAAGTTTGTCAGCTAACAAGATCACCAATGAGCTCATCAAGAATCTGATTTATTTTTCATATTTCTTCCCAAATGTCTTTTGTTAACAGGATTCTATCTTGGACATTAAAGTACCAATATTTAAAGGACCAGGAGAGCTGCCCGAAATCCGATCTTACATGGAAGAGTTCCCATTTCCATTTTACATCATCCTCCGAGATGTGAATGCACTTCCTGAGACCCTCAGTGATGCCCTGAGGCAGTGGTTTGAGCTGGTGACAGCATCTGACCACTCATAGAGCAGAAACCGCCTGTGGTGAAGCTGTGTGATCACAGCGTCTTCCCCTGGGCTCCCATAGACAACCGTTTGTGAACTCAATGCTCTGATGCTGCTTCATCTTGGTTCTGGTTGGTTTGTTTGGTTTTTAATGTATCCAGCAGTTATAAAAACAAAATGATTGCACTATACGTTTGTATTACAACCTAGCAGAGCTTAATGCAAGCTCTTGAACTCCTGCTGTGCTGAGCACTGAAGGCTCACAAGCGGTACCGGGCTCATGACTAGGGACCAGATAGAGGTCACACTGCCCCCTCTCTGGAGTCCAGCCACTTACTTTCCTCTGGCAGTGGCCTCAACACCTTTCTTGAGGAAATGCTTCCAGGAGCATGGGGCTGCCTCTGCCCGTCTTTTGGAGATCCTGTTGGTCCTTGCCTTAAGCTCTACCTGTAGAGTTCCCTGGTTGGGTGCTACTTATCCTGCTTAGAAAGCAGGAAACGTAGCAGGAATGTTCTCATAAAGCAACCAGCAGAGTTCTCAGCAAAGATGATCATAGAGCTGTGCGAAAACGAAGCAGCTTTTTGTGCCCTTCACAGTGGCTGCTCGGGAGACTATGCAATAATGGAAAGGGGCTCCCCCTTTCTTCATTCTGACTGCCATAGCCCCTTGCTGTAATTTATTCCTTAGCCACCCTTCCCCGATGTCAAGAGGAGGAACTGTTCCTCCCTCATACTGCTTTCAGGCTCCCCTGAGCCAGTCTCCCTGTGGAAAGGAATATGCTGTATCCACAAGAGCTAAACAGCTCCCTCTTCCCCTCACTCACACCGAGCATGGTAGTGGTGGGTTTTGTTTGCTAGGAGGTGGGGGCAGGTTTCCTTGGCCAGAAAGCAGTGTTTGAATACTTGAAATCACGTGCTGTGTTCTGTTTAAATGTTGTTTGTAGACATTGTCTGTGCATCTGTCTCCGTGTCTGTTTGCAGCTTACACTGACGTGTGCTGCCCTTCTTTGATGTCATCAAAGACAGGTTGCTTATTGTTTAACAGAGTGTCCGAAGCATGTGCTGAAAGTTATATTATTTTTATTCGAAAACGCTATGCAGCTTATATTCTGAAAGCTATTAAATAATTGTTGAGTTAATCTTTGATTATTCTTTTAGCTTTTATTGATTCTTTGAAGATTTCACATTATGCATCCTGATCTCACCCACCTCCCCGCCCCCATCCTTTCTCTGCCCTTGCAACCCCTCCCCCCAAAAAAAATTTTAAAAGAAAATCAAGCGGGGAGAAAAAAGCGGGGGAGGGCAGGGAGAATCTCACCGTGGAAGCTGTTGTGTGGCCCCCTTCAGACCTTTGGTCTTCACTTGCAAATGTTCGTTGGTCTGGCCCAAGGCCTCTGCCATCTGCTTCACCTTGGGCTCTCACTGGAGCTCCTTTTGGGTATCATGTTGTCTTGTGTTGTGGAGATCCTTCTGTTTTGGATCTGTAGGTTTGTCCCCTTCACATGCTCCAACAGCTCACAAATGAGGTGGATGTTGGGGTGGACCTACTCATAGCCCTGGGCCTGGGTGATGGCTGGGTTGGTCAGCCCGCCAGCTCCTCCCATCATCACCACCTGGATGAACTCTCCGGCACTGCCTCAGCCAGCCCACCCAGTGAAGCTGCAGTAAGAAGCGGGGCTGGTTCTGCTCTGCATTCTGTGGAGTTTGTTGTGTCCCATCTTAGAGGCAGCCCCCCTGCTGGATTTTCCCCCTCCCAATAAATCCCTTGAGTGAGGTTTGTTGTGCAGTGTGACGCTGTCCCCAGAGCAGAGGCCAGCTATAACAGCTTTTGAGGGAGCTGGAGTGAAGCTGAACTGTAAGACTTTCACTGGAGAAACTCTCCCCCAGCAGAGTAGAGCTCTAACGCTGGGCTGGACCTGGGCAGTGCTGTAAAACTCCACTGGCCAGAGCAGATGTGTTACACTTGCACTTGGGAAACCTTTCCCCTGAGCAGAGCTACAAAGCTTATGATTTTGTAGCATTCCTTGGCTCCTGACAGCCAGAATGCCTTTCCATCTGAACTCCAATGCTCACATCCTCCCATCCACCAAAAAAAAAAAAAAAAAGATAATTTATAGAGCATAATACTAGTTCAAGATTAAAACAAACCTGAGCAGATTCAGCCCTAAAAGACCCTCTGGTCAAAAAGATTACCACAATGGCCAGGGAAAGTTATGGATTGCATAATGATTTTGAATTTTCAGTCTAGTGATGGGAAAAGAACTTAGATCCATATTACGCCATAAATAAAAATAACTTTTAGACGGAGTAAAAATATTTAAAGAGAACTGATCAGTACAATACAATTTTACAACATCTGTGAGTCGAAGATGAAACTGTAAAGTCTCAAAAGAACAAACACGTTAACAAACACATAGAGTATAATGTATAAAGAAATTACCCAAGGGCCACTGAAAGGGCTCAGACAGTAAAGGCACTTCCCACCAACCCTGATTACTCGAGTTTGATCCTCAAGCTCCCACAATAGAAAAAAATTGAAAAAGCACACGGCGTTAAGCATTACTCATGATGCCTGTGAAAGTAAACACAGAATTAGAGTTATATGCACCTGGAGCTGTTCTGAGTAGTTACATGTGACACACTGCAAGGTGTGTGTTGTGGGGGACAAAACAAAAAAGCCAGAGGCCCCATAAGTAGGGAAAGAGCACGGAACCGCAACGATCGCGGTGACTACCCGCTGGAGGGTAAAGCTCAGAGAAAAAAGCTTGCAGGATGCAAGGTGAAATGGCTAGTTTAAAGGTCAGTCTTTTCAGTTACACATCCAGGGTGCTCAAAAA
>CABHPQ010155632.1:0-10269 GCA_902168405.1 Peromyscus aztecus | reverse complement strand
TTTCTTTTTTCCATGGTACTGTTTTGGATTCTTTGTCAAAAATCCTATGTTCATAGGTATGTGGATAAATGTCATGGTCTTCAATTCAATTCCATTGGTCCATGTGTCGCTTTTTATGCCAATACCAACCTGTTTTTTTTTTTTTTACTGCAATAGCTCTATAGTATATCTTTAGGTCAGGGATTGTGATGCCTCCAGAGGTTCCTTTATTATACAGCATTCTTTTAGCTATCCTAGGTTTTTTGTTTTTCCATATAAAGTTAAGTATTGTTCTTTCTAAGTCTGTGATTAATTGCATTGGGATTTTGATGGGGATTGCATTGAATCTGTAGATTGCTTTTGGTAAGATTGCCATTTTTACTCTGTTAATTCTACCTATCCATGAGCATGAGAGATCTCTCCATTTTCTGATATCTTCTTTGATTTCTTTCTTCAGAGACTTAAAGTTCTTATCATACAGGTCTTTCCCTTGCGTAGTTAGAGTTACCCCAAGGTATTTTATATTACTGGTGGCTGTTGTAAAGGGTAATGTTTCTCTGAATACTTTCTCAACCCATTTATCATTTGTATATAGGAGAGCTACTGTTTTTTTTGAGTTAATCTTGTATCCTGCCACATTACTGAAGATGTCTATGAGTTCTAGGCGTTCCCCCATGGAACTTTTGGGGTCACTTATGTATAGTATCATATCATCTGTAAATAGTGAAAGTTCGACTTCTTCCTTTCCAATTTTTATCCCCTTGATCTCCTTTTGCTGTCTTATTGCTCTAGCTAGAACTTCTAGTACTATATTGAATAAATATGGGGAAAGTGGATAGCCTTGTCTTATTCCTGATTTTAGTGGGATCATTTTGAGTTTCTCTCCATTTAATTTGATGTTGACTGTCAGCTTGCTGTAAATTGTCTTTATTATGTTTAGGTATGTTCCTTGTATTCCTGATCTCTCTAGAACCTTTATCATGAAGGGGTGTTGGATTTTGTCAAAGGCTTTTTCAGCATCTAATGAGATTATAATGTGGTTTTTTTTTCAGTTTGTTTATGTGGTGCATTACATTGACAGATTTTTGTATGTTGAACCATCCTTGCATCCCTGAAATGAAGCCTACTTGGTCATGGTGGATAATTTTTTTGGTGTGTTCCTGGAATCGGTTAGCTAGTATTTTATCGAGTATTTTTGCATCAATGTTCATGAGGCTGATTGTTCTGTAATTCTCTTTCTTCGTTGTATCTTTGTGTGTTTTGGGTACCAGGGTAACTGTAGCCTCATAAAAAGAGTTTGATAATGTTCCTTCTGTTTCTATTGTGTGGAACAATTTGAAGAGTATTGGTATTAGCTCTTCTTTGAAAACCTGTTAGAATTCTGTGCTGAAACCATCTGGTCTTGGGCTTTTTTTGGTTGGGAGAATTTTAATGACTGTTTCTATTTCCTTTGGGGTTATTGGTCTATTTAAATAGTTTATCTGGTCTTGATTTAACTTTGGTATGTGGTACCTATCCAGAAAATCATCCATTTCTTTCAGATTTTCTAATTTTGTGGAGTAGAGTTTTGAAGTGTGACCTGATGATTCTCTGGATTTCCTCATTGTCTGTTGTTATCTCTCCCTTTTCATTTCTGATTTTATTAATTTAGTTGCTCTCTCTGCTTTTTGGTTAATTTGGATAAAGTCTTAGAAAATCTTGTTGATTTTCTCAAAGAACCAACTCTTTGTTTCATTGACTCTTTGTATTGTTCTCTTTGTTTTTATTTTATTGATTTCAGTCCTCAATTTGATTATTTCCTGTCATCTATTCCTTCTGGGTAACTTTTCTTTTTCTTGTTCTAGAGCTTTCAGGTGTGCTGTTAAGCCACTAGTGTGAAATTTCTCCAACTTCTTTATGTGGGCATTTAGTGCTATGAATTTTTCCTCTTAGCACTATTTTCATAGTGTCCTATAAATTTAGGTATGTTGTACATTCGTTTTCATTGAATTGTAGGAAATTTTTAATTTCTTTCCTTATTTCTTTCTTGAACCATTGGTGATTCAATTGGGCATTATTCAGTTTCCATGAGATTGTAGGCTTTCTGTAATTTTTGTTGTTGTTGAAATCTAGCTTTAAGCCGTGGTGGTCCGAAAAGATACAGGAGATTATTTCAATTCTTTGGTATCTATTGAGATTTGCTTTGTGACCAAGCCTGTGATCGATTTTGGAGAAGGTTCCTTGGGGTGACTGAGAAGAAGGTATATTCTCTTGTGTTAGGGTGGAATATTCTGTAGATATCTATTAAGTCCATTTGAGTCATAGTGTCTGTTAGTTCTCTTATTTCTCTGTTAAGTTCCTTTCTGGCAGACTTGTCCACTGGTGAGAGTGGGGTGTTGAAGTCTCCTACCTAGTAGTGTATGGGGTTTGATGTGTGATTTATGCTTTAGTAATGTTTCTGTTACAAATGTAGGTACCCTTATATTTGGGGCATAAACATTCAGAATTTCATCTTGTCAAATTTCCTGTGATAAATATGTAATGTCCTTCCCAATCTCTTTTGATTGATTTTAGTTTAAAGTCCATTTTATTAGACATTAGGATAGTTACACCAGCTTGCTTCTTAAATCCATTTGATTGGGAAATATTTTCCCAGCCTTTTATTCTAAGGTAGTATCGTTTTTTGAAGTTGAGGTGTGTTTCTTGTATGCAGTAGAAGGATGAATCTTGTTTTTGTATCCATTCTGTTAGCCTGTGTCTTTTTATAGTTGAATTGAGACCATTGATATTTGTGGATATTAATGACCTGTGATTGTTAATTCCTGTTATTTTTTTGGCGGTAATATTGTATGTTTCCCTTCTTTGGTATTTGTTGGTGTGGAACTGTCTATTGCCTGTGTTTTCCTGGGTGTATCTAACTTCCTTAGGTTGTATTTTTCCTTCTAGTGCTTTCTGTAGGGCTGGATTTGTGGAAAGATATTGTTTAAATCTGGTTTTATCATGGAATATTTTACTTACTCTGTCTATGTTGATGGAGAGTTTTGCTGGGTATAATAGTCTGGGTTGGCATCCATGGTCTATTAGTGTCTGCATAACGTCTGTCCAGGACCTTCTGGCTTTTAGAGTCTCCATTGAGATATCAGGTGTTATTCTTATAGGTCTGCCTTTTCATGTTACTTGACCTTTTTCCTATGCAGCTCTTAATATTTTTCTTTATTCTGTCTCTTTATTGGTTTAATTATTGTGTGCTCAGTGGACTTTTTTTTTTTGGATCCAGTCTACTTGGTGTTCTGGAAGCTTCTTGTATCTTTATAGGCAATTCCTTCTATAGGTTGGGAAAGTTTTCTTGTATGACTTTGTTGAATATATTTTCTGTGCCCTTGAGTTGGTATTCTTCTCTTTCTTCTATCCCTATTATTCTTTGGTTTAGTCTTTTTTTTTGGTGTCCCAAATTTCCTGGACACTTTGGTGTAGATGTAACAAACCGTCTTATTAAATAAGAAACACAGAGCCAATGTAAAGATAAAAGCCCAAGAGGTCAGCGCTAAGAGTCTTACCTGCCTGCTGCTGGCTAGCCTCTTCCGCCAAGAGACCTTTCCGAAAAGGAAATACTTCCTGTGCGTTCGTCCTTAAATAGAGTTCTGTTCTGCGTTCTCATTGGTCATAAACCCAACTATGTGACTGCCTCGTCACTGCCTGTCTGTACAGACCTCCGGACACACATTGGAGCGTGTGTCTCCTATGCCGGCTGTATCCTTGAACATACAGAGATCTACCTACCTCTGCCTGCCGAGTACTGGGATTAAAGGCGTGCCCCACCACGCCCGGCTCTCGCTATGGCTTGCTAATAGCTCTGACCCCTAGGCAACTTTATTTATTAACATACAAATAAAATCACATTTCAGTACAAATAGAATACCACTATACTTTGGGTCATGACTTTGTTGACTTTAGTGTTTTCTTTGACTGATGATTCTATTTCCTCTATCGTATCTTCAACGCCAGAGATCAGCTCTTCCATCTCTTGTGTTCTGTTGGTTATGCTTGCATCTGTAGTTCCTGTTCGTTTACTCAGATTTTCCACTTCCAGTATTCCCTCAGTTTGTGTCTTCTTTATTGTCTCGATTTAAATGTTCAAATGTTGAACTGTTTACCTCACCTGTTTAATTGCTTTCTTTTGGCTTTCTTTAAGGTATTTGCTGGTTTCTTCCAATTTTTTGTTTGACTTTTCCTCGAATTAAGAGAATTTTACATTTCCTCTTTAAAGATCTCTATCATGTTCTTAAGGTCATTTTTAAGGTCGATTTCTTCTGTTTTCTGTGTTGGGATGTTCAGGTCTTGCTGATGTAGGTTCTGATGGAGCCATATTGGTTTTTATGCTGTTGTCTCTATTTCTGTACTGGCATCGTCTACCCATCTCATTCTCTACTTGGTGCAAGCAGTATCTGTGTCTGAGGGAGTCTCTCTTGGTCTGATGGATACTCTTGGTCCAGTGGGAGCTCTTGGTCTAATCAATGCTGATGGCTGTTGCAGTAACGCCAGTGCTACCATTCACCATTTGCCATGTCCGAGTGAGGGGCTGTGGATTACAAAATAAATGACAAGAGACAGTGAGTCATTTGCCACAGCAAAATGACAAATGCCCTTTATTGAAGGAGGGAGGAAACCTGAAATACAAGCTTACAGCACAATGGAGGAACTCCAGAGGGCAGAAGTTCACTACCCAGTGTTCTACATTCTTGCATCTAAGCTGTTTACACCAAATGCAGGATCCACGAACAAAGAACCTCTGGTGAGCATTCAGTAAGAAGGAAATCGGCAGGGAATTAGCATAGGGAGGACATCTGGTCAAGGTCGGCAAGCAGGCAACAGTTTACTCAAATGGTAGGCCAGGGCCCACAGGTTCCCCCTTTTTACTAAAAAAAAAAATGAGCTTTTGACTGAGGTTGTGTGGTGCATCAGCAGGTCACCTTACCTATCATAGAGACACCTGCCCAGGCCACACAAGTGCTCTGGCTTAGGTTGATGACTGCCCCCAAGCATTACTCTGAATACTCATCATACAGACTCAACCACGTGAGCTGTAGAATAATTGCTGCCAAAGATCTCAAAGTGGCACTGAGCTTGCAATCTGTGCGACACAGAAAAGACCAACAGAAGTCCTAACCCACCCATAGCCAGGAGGCTAAAGGCAATTGAGCCATTCCCTTCCTTAACGAGCCTTACTGCAAATTGGAGTCCTCGTAAGGTGGTATCCCATAGGCAAGTGGAACTTGAGTTTTATAAATTTTACAACTTTCAAAGCCAATTCAAATGTATAATTGTAGAATTAAATTTATCATGCCCAATAGAATGAAAGATTAAGTAATTGTGGTAGCTACTTTTGCTGCCAGGGTCTCCATTGTGCTAGCTGTTGTAACCAATTATGAAATAGCAATCCCAGAAAGAGCAGCAGCAGTGGCCACCACTGCTATAACAGCAACAACGGCAACAGCGAAGTCAGATTCTCTTCTGGAGCATGTGAGCATCATCTGGTTTAACTGACATGGTCCACTGGCATGGACACAGCTCCAGGAACACGAACCACCAAGGCCCATTTTTCTTGATCCCAGCATGACTTAAGCTGGCAGCTCTGCAATAGAATAACTGAGAACCATAAAGAAAAAAGAACAGACAGCAAACAAGGAGCAGAACTAATGGTCTCATAATGGCTACATTTAGGCTCACAAATTATACGGTATCTTCAAAAAGGCTAGATGAATTTCAGGAGGCCTATCAAAGTTGCACAGAGCCACTCCTGAAAAGGTAGGTACTACACCAGTTTGAAGAGAATTACCAAAATGAAAAAGGCTTAGCTGGTATGCTATTGTTAACAAATGAAGGTCCGTGACCTTCAGAGTTATCCTTTCTCTCCAAGGTGTCTGGGTGACACATTCTCAACATTTTTGAAAAAAAGTTACCATACATTACCTTCTGAAGAAACCAACCACATGGCTACAGTTCCTAGGCTTACATTAATGTTTGCCAAGGCTAGCCATATTGGGCTCTCAATCCCCATTGGCATCAGAAGGGAGAGTTTAAGGGGAAATTTCCTTTCCTTCCCTCTTTTCTATTGTGAAGATTTCCTTTTTTATTTAAAATCTTTAGCTGTTTTGCCCTTTCTTATCTGCGGTGGTACCTTATTTGCGCCCATGACAATTCATCCTTACCTTTTATTTTTTCTTTAAATTACTGGCCAGTCTTCCAAGGATGTCCATCAGCTTTTCCCTTCTTTCTCGGATCTCGGTGGAACCTCCATTTGTTGCAGTAAAGCTGGCGCTACCGTTCACCATTCACCATGTTGCTACCCAATGTTCTACATTCTTTCATCTAAGCTGTTTACACCAAATGCAGGATACAGGAACAAAGAACCTCTGGTGAGCATTAAGTAAGAAGGAAATTGGCAGGGAATCAGCATAAGGAGGACATCTGGTCAAGGTCAGCAAGCAGGCAACTGTTTACTCAAATGGTAGGCCAGGGCCCACAGATGGCTCTTTGTCTCAGGGAGCAGCTCTTAGTCTAATCTGACCCTGGCAGGCTCTGTCTCAGGGAACACTTGCAATCTCAGAGGGTGGGTGGGATTTGGGGGAGGTGTGACTTGGTTTCAGGGTCTGATGTGAGATGGGGGTAGTCTGGCCCGTGTGCAGGCGGTCTGCCTGCCGACTGGCCTGACACTGAAACTGCAATGGGTGGTGGTGTAGGGGTGCAGGGTTGTGCCCCTGGGCCCAAAGCCTAGGGCTTGGGGTGTTCGGGTTTGAGGATAAAGACTCACCTCTTAGTCCAATTGGATGCTGGCAGGCTCTGTCTCAGGGAACAGTTGCAGTCTCCTGGAGTTTTTCTTGCAGCACTTTGTTTAGGGCTATACTTTTAGATAAATATTGTTTAAATTAGACTTTATCTTTGAATATCTTAATTTTTCTATCTACAGTGATTGAAGATTTTGCTGATTATATGGTCTGGGCTGGCATCTGTGGTCCCTTTGAGTCTGCAGCACATGTGTTTGGGCCCTTCTGGCTTTTAGTGTCTCCATTGAGAAGTCAGGTGCAATTCTAATTCTAATAGGTCTGCCTTTATATGTTCCTTGGTCTTTTTCCCTTGCAACTTTTAATATTCTTTCTCTGTTCCGTACTTTTAATGTTTTGATTATTATGTGTTGAAAGGACTTTCCTTTGTCGTCCAATCTGTTTGGAGTTCTCTATGCTTCTTGTACCTTTATAGACATCTCTTTTAGGTTAGGAAAATTTTCTTCTATGATTTTGTTGCAACTATTTTCTGGTGCTTTGAGCAGGGATTCTTCTCCTTCTTCTATTCTTATTATTCTTAGTCTTTTCATAGTATTCCAGATTTCCTGGATGTTTTGTGTAAAGAGTTCTCTAAATTGAACATTTACTTTGACCAATGGATCCATTTCTTCTATCATATCTTCAATGCATGAGCTTCTTTCATCAATCTCTTTTATTTTGGTGGTAAGCTAGCCTGTTTAGTTCCTGTTCATTTTCCTAAATTTTTCATTTCCAGAATTCTCCCACTTTGCATTTTCTTTATTGACACTATTTCTATTTTCTGTCCTTGAATAGTTTATTGTCTTCCACTGTTTGTGTTTTCCTGTATGTGAGCTATCCATCTCCTCCCATTGTTTATATTTCCCTAGAGTTCTTATTTATTTATTTCCTCTTTAAGGATCTCTATCATCTTCATAAGGCTCTTTTAAATCTTGGACTTGAGCTATGTTGGAATGTTCAGGGCCAGCTGTGGTAGGGTTGCTGGGCTCTAGTGGAGACATACTGTCCTGGCTGTTCCTGACTGTGTTTTTGTGCTGGCATCCAGGACTCTGGGATTGGGGTGATTATAGGTCTAGGTACAGATTTCTGGGTTTGACTGTGTTGGGTGGGTGTCTTGTTTCTTGGTCTCTGTTTCTTCTCTGGTTTTTAGGTGATTCTAATGGCTGTGTGTTGTTACCTAGTGGGAAATTTTCTTTGTCCTTGTTTCCCCGGTCTGCCCAGCTGGTGTGTTCCCAGGGAATGCCTGCTGGATTTGGAAGCAGGAATAATGGGATGAGTTGGGGGAAGGTAGGGTGGAGGAGAGGATCTTTGTGATTCACTGGGTATGGGTTCAGGGAGGACAGGGAGTGCACAGCAGGCATTCTGTTACAGAGCTGTGGATGAGACTGGGACTTGGGTGGATCTGGAGGAGCAGAAGGAGAAGTGGGAATTCTTTGTCTGTCTACCTGCTTCCTTGGCAGAAATGGTCTTTGGGTTAGTAAGGGGTACCCTTTGGGGAAGATCTGGAGGATCTACAGGAGATGGGGAAAGAGGAGCAGAGAAGGATGCAGCATGTATTCCATTGCAGAATTGGAAAGAAGGCTAGTGATTGGATGTTGGAGACTGAGGAAGAGGTGAAGTCTGCAGGCAGCCTACTTGGTTCCCTGGCAGGAGTTGCTTGTAGGTTAGCAGAGAGTGCAAATGCATTTTCTTAAGGAAGAATAGCAAGAGGAAATGACATCATCTTTGAACTGCCATGAGCTTGGTAGGGTCTGGTCCAGGGAGGTATTTATCTGTGAGCACTGGGGAGATGGGGCATGTGTTGGCACAGTTTTCTGTTTTCATTAAATACTCTCTGTCTTGTTAAATTGTAAGAGAAATGAAAATTACTAGCATGTATTTAAGCAAAAAAAAAAAAACCATCCATGATGGATAATATCCTGAACCAGAGAAAGCTTAGAGTTACAGCACTCATCAGAATCAACCCACTGTTTCTACAGACAACAGGGAGCTGTGCATGGACACACAGCTTGATTGGTGCCAGCTCTGCTTTTGCCTTACTTGGCCGTGCTGGAGTAGTTGGCAGATTGTGGTGGGTCAACTGCTGTGAGTGACTGAGACTTGTTCTTCATTGGAAGATATAATCTCAATTTATTGAGTAGTTGTGTTTGTTTAATTTGTTATGGACTCCAGCCAAATTTAAATCAGTCTTATGGACTCTATGGGATGTAAACATGGAAAATTTGTGTTCAGGTTTTTATCCTTTGGAGAAATGGAGGTTGTAGAAAGAATTCCTTAGCTTTTAACTGTACATGTTTCATTCTTTTATACATCTCAAATCACTTTTTTTCATTCTCAGTCCTTTATAACTTGCTTTTCTGTATCCCAATAACCTGCATTTCACATGCCTTAAGTTACTTTCCTTCTTCCTAAAACATTTTGTTTATATAACTATACCTAAAACCTTTCCATCTTAGACCCACCATATACTTTACTTATACTCAAGCCTCACGACTTACTTAAACTTTAAAGTTTCACCTTTTTGTACCTCAAACTACTTCCTCAGACCCAAGACAGCACTTATTCAAACCCTGATGACATACATAAGCCTTCATATTTTTATATCTTAAACTGCTTCCTGAAATCAAAACATCAAACTTTGATCCTCATATCTCAAACCTTGATATTCTTTTAAAAACATTATGGCAAGCCATATCTAGATGGAATGGCAGAAATCATAAAGCCAGCACAGCTGCTTGACAAAAGATCCAAGCAAAGCTGAGCCACATGATGGCTGCCATGCCACCTTTGGTTTTCATCTCCACATGTTGCATACTTGAGAGACTTTTAATATTTGTACAATTTGAGGATATTAGATTGATGAAATATTTCTTATGAACCATTTTATACCTTCTCCCAGGAATCCTGCTTCTAAGCTTTCCCAGGAGTGTCCTGAACATACTATTCCTCCTGCTTTTAGGGAAGTTTCCTCATCTACTTGAAGGTCTTCCTTATGCCTTGAAGGTTGTGACACATAAAGAAGCCAGAGGTCTCTTCATGGGGCTCTGAGACATTCTTGACATCTGTCCCTTTTCTTAGACAGTAATAAGGTATTCAGAACAGAGTAAACTCAAAAAAGCCAACAAGATTTTGTGGGCTAGAGGAGTTAGACACAGTTCAGATTACAAGCCCTTTCCACTGTACACTCAGACCATTAGTTGGCATAGAATTCTGCCCTACATAGTGACATATTGATGAGCAAAGTATTGAGTGGAAAGATGATAAAAATATGAGGTGTCAGGACTTCACTCTCTTAGAAAAGTTAGCTCATGCAGAGTCACTATAATGTCATATGACTAAGGAACAACAGAATGCCAGAATTAGACATATAGACAGATGGTATAAAGATATAAACATGAACATTGTATTACACCAGAAATTGAATAATAACAGCTTTGCAGCAGCTTTGACCTGAGGATTTCTCTTGGGCACTCTGACCACTAACAGTTAA
>CABHPQ010155631.1:0-31252 GCA_902168405.1 Peromyscus aztecus | reverse complement strand
TGACCTCTGTAAAACTACTTGCCACATCACCTTCAGGGGACAGAGTCATGACCCCATAACTCTCTGCTGCTCCAAGGGCTAACTCATCTAGAGATGATTTGAAGGGTCGTGGGACATGGCTGGGGACAGAGTGAGTTCCAGGCCAGTCAAGGCTACACAGTGAGACCTTGCTTCCTAAAACAAAACAGTGACTCCTTTCAGACATCAACCAACTTTCTGTAGGGCTGACTGGCTATGTCTTCCTCGGAGCAGGTAAAGAAGAACAGCTCTGCATTTTTGTGTAGCCATTTGCAAGTGACTGTGTGATTCCTAGTCCATGAGTCCAGACTTGGGAGGAGGAGGAAGAGGTCTCTGGATGCCTGAGAACATTTTGCATTCTGTAAGTATAAGACATTGCCAAAATATCTTCTGAGGTCACAACAGTAGTTGTCTCTGAGAGGATAATTTTTCAATAGCTGCCTCAGCATTAGATGGTACACAGTTAAAAATAATTTTTTTTTTTTACTTATTTATTGGAGAGGGCATGGCACACTTGGGGAAGATGACTTGTGGGAGTTGGTCCTCTCCTTCTACCATCTGTGGGTTTCAGGTATAGAACTTGGGTCATCAGCCTTGGGAGCAAGCAGCTTTATCCACTGAATCATCTTGCTAGCTCGATAGCATCCATTTTGTGAACATTTTGTTACAACAACAAACTATTCTGCTTTTTTTTTTTTTTTTTTTTTTTGGTTTTTTGAGACAGGATTTCTCTGTATAATTTTGGTGCCTGTCCTGGATCTCACTCTGTAGCCCAGGCTGGCCTCAAACTCACAGAGATCTGCCTGCCTCTGCCTCCTGAGTGCTGAGATTAAAGGTGTGTGCCACCATCGCCAGGCCTATTTTTTTTTTTTTTTAAGAAAGGGTCTCAGTATGGAGCCCAGGTTAGCTTTGAACTTAACAATCTTCCTGTGATTGAGTGCTGTGATCACATACATGCACCATGGGTGTGCCCAGATTTTAAAATAAGTGTTCTTTTTTTGTTTTGTTTTGTTTTGTTTTGTTTGTTTTTGGTTTTTTTAGATCTGAAAAGTTGAGCTAGGAATGTAACTCAGCATAAGAGTGCTTGCCTAGCACCCATGAGACCCTGGGTTCAATATCACACCACCAACAATAAAGATTTAGGAACTGGAGAGGTGGCTCAGCAGTTAAAAACACTTGTTCTTGCAGAGGACCAGGATTCAATTCTGAGCACCCACATGGTGACTCACAAGCATTCCAATATCCTCTTTCTGGCCTCTGAGGGTACCAGCCATGCACACGGCTCATAAACATACATACATGTGAAGAAAACACTCATGCACATAAATAAAATAAATCTAAATGAAAAACGTCTAAAAGGTTAGTGGAATATAATGGCTCCCACCTAAAATCCCAGCACTTAGGAAGCTGAGGAAGAAACTGTGCCTATCCAAGGGAAGGGCAGCCTGGACACAGGGAGCTCCCGGCTAGCTACAGAGTGAGCCTCTGTCTCAAAAATAAAACAAAGCCGGCTGGCTGGTGGTGGCACTCCCCAGCACTCCAGAGGCAGAATCAGTTGGATCTGCGAGTTCAAGGCCAGCCTGGTCTACAGACTGAGGTCCAGGACAGCCAAGGCTACACAAAGAAACCCTGTCGCAAGCCCCCTCCCAAAATAATCATTTAATTAATTAATTAATAATTATAAAAGTAAAAGGCTAGACAAATGACTCAGTGGTTAAGGATACTTTCTGCTCTTGCAGGGGACCTGGGCTTGATTCTATATGAGCTCATAACGGCCTGTAATTCCAGTTCCAGGAGCTCTGACCTCCAACCTCCATAGGCTCCCTCACACACGTAGTTAGTATATATACATACACTCACTCACATACACACACAGCCATAAAAATTACATAGATATTTAAAAATTAAAATATTAAGTTAAAACATTAATTACAAGTTGTGAGGGTTGGGAATACGGAGAAAGGAAAAAAGCGGTGTCTGTGGCGCTACCTCACACGACGCCGATCATGACGCCGAAATTGCCTTCGCCGCCCTGGCTTCACATCACTGCAAACTGAGCTACTTAACAACAGCTCTCCCCCAAGTTATCTTAATTATAATAATCAACCAATCACACTCAGAAAAAGTAGGGATTACCAACAATTAATACCCACCCACACGCCCACAGAGACCCGGCCTCTCTCCCTTACTGAGAATATCTGCTATCAGCTGTTTGTGTTTACCACCCCATTCACAACACACACCGCACACAGAAACACTGGCCCAGCCTGTATGCAGCACTCCCAGGTTGCTCCATCTCCAAAAATACACAAAAGGGACTCCAGAGTCTCCTTTTTTTTCTTTTTCTTTGTTTTTGCTTTTTGGTTTTTTTTTTTTGTTTGTTTTTTTTGTTTTGTTCTTTTTTTTTGAGACAGGGTTTCTCCGTGTAGTTTTGGTGCCTGTCCTGGATCTCACTTGGTAGCCCAGGCTGGCCTCGAACTCACAGAGATCCGCCTGGTTCTGCCTCCCGAATGCTGGGATTAAAGGCGTGCACCACAGTCACCCGGCTTCTTTTGTCTTTTTAAAATACTACCTTTAGCGGTGGTAGTGCACGCCTTTAATCCCAGCACTCAGGAGGCAGAGGCAGACAGATTTCTGAGTTCAAGCCAGCCTAGTCTAAAGAGTGAGTTCCAGGACAGCCAGGGCTACACAGAGAAACCCTGTCTTGAAAAAACAAGCAAAAAGAAAGAAAACAAAGAAAAAAGAAAAGCCTTACATTCTATTATTTTTATTTTGTAGGTTTGTGTATGTCTGTGGGTGCACATGGACATGGAGTGATCAGAGGACAACCTGCAAGAGCCAGTGCTCTCCTTCTGAGTCAGTCCAGGGATCTAAACTCAGGTCATCAGGATGGTCAGGAAGCCCCTTTACTGCTGAGCGGTCTCTCTAGCCCGCCCCAAATGCTCGCTAGTCTCCATTTCCCTCTCTGAGCCCCACTTGAGGGCCTGCATCTCCATCACACCAGGCATCATCCACCTCTCCCCACTCATAATCTAATGCCACAATGCTACTGAGCCACACCAGTAGGTGGGTCCAGGGTGGGTGGGAGAGGAAGGACCAGGGACTGGGTGAGTCAGCCAGGAGGAAAGGCTGAGGGGCTGTGGGTGGGTCTGGGATGGAAGAATTTTTCAAAAAGAAAGAAGGTCTGTGGGTGATGTGGTGGTGACTCGCAGGTCATTGGAACCACAGAGGGACAGGCCAGCCTGCCAAAGGAGGAGGACAGAAAGGAAGCTGCCCTGAGCCCAAAACTCTACAGCAAAAGGAAACAGCCCTGGGCTGGCCCGCTCACCGGAGCTCAAGCCGAGAAGACAGCAGAGGCCGTGGGGCTTGGTAGGGCTGAATTTTTTGACGGTGGTGTGTCCTGTCTTCTTCCCAGGATGGAGCCCCTGGGAACCTGATCCGAGGGGAGGCATCAAAGGAGAGGATGAGCAGCCATTGCCCCCATCCAACAGGGACCCGGATCTAAAGTGTGAGGAGCGCCACACACATGATGCAAGCAGACTCTTAGGAAACACTCAGAAGGCATTTAGGGATTTCTTTTTCAGTTTTGCTGATGGTATTTTATTATTTATTTATTTATTTGTCTGTCTGTCTATTTATTTATTTATTTATTTATTTATTTATTTATTTATTTATTTATTGGGGTGTGTGTGTGTGTGTGTGTGTGTGTGTGTACATGTATGCATGTATGTGCATGTCCATGTAGAAGCCAGAGCCAGAGGACAATCTGGGGTGCCATTCCTCAGGCACTATCATTTATTTATTTATTTATTTATTTATTTATTTATTTATTTATTTATTTATTTATTTATTTACTTGGTTTTTCAAGACAGGGTTTCTCTGTTTGTTTGTTTGGTTAGTTGGTTGGTTGGTTTTTCAAGACAGCTTCTCTGTTTAACAGCCCTGGCTGTCCTGGAACTCACTCTGTAGACCAGGTTGGCATCGAACTCAAAGAGATCCACCTGCCTCTGCCTCCTGAATGCTGGGATTAAAAATGCCACCATACTTGGCTTCTACTCATTTATCTCAATACAAGGTTTTTCACTGGCCTAGAGCTCTCTGATTAGTCTAGGCTGCCTGGCCAGCAAGCCCTGGGGATTACAAACACCACTACACCTGGCTAATTGGCTAGTTTTTGTTTTCAAAACAGGGTTTCTCCGTGTACCCCACGCTATCCTGGAACTCACTCTGTAGACCAGGCTGGCCTCGAACTCACAGAGATCCACCTGCCTCTGCCTCAAAAGTGCTAGGATTAAAGGCCTGTGCCACAATGCCTAACTGATGTTTTCTTAGCATGGGTTCTGGGGCTCAAACTCCGGTCCTCATATTTGTAAAGCAAACACTTCACTCACTGAACAATCTCTCCAGCCTTGGTTTTTTTGTTCTTTCTTTCTTTTTCTTTTTTCCTTTTGCAGATGGTAGTGGTACAGCACCCATGTACCACAGTGCATGTTTGGAGGTCAGAGGACAATTTGTGAGAGGGAGTTCTAGCTTTCAACCATGTGGGTCCTGGGAATCAAGCTCAGGTCGACAGACAGGCTTGGCAGGAAGTGTCTCTACCCACTGAGCCATTGTGCCAGCCCATTATTTTTTTAAGTTCCATTTTCAAGCCAAGCATGGGTGCAGTGCACACTTGTAATCCCAGCATTTGGGAGGCTGAAGCAGGTGAACTGAGAATTCCAGGCCAGCCTGGGTGACATGAAGTAAGACCTCGTCTCAACTAAACCAAACAACAAAAATCCACTTTCAGAGGAACATACAGCTTTGAGGCAGGAAGATCACCAATTTCAGGCTAATTTTGATTGCATGGCAAAATCCTATCTCAAGATAACCACAGCATGGTGAATGCCTTTAATGGCAATACTCGGGCAGGGCAGGCAGATCTCTGTGAGATTGAGGCCAGCCTGGTCTACAAAGTGAGTTCCAGGACAGCTGAGCCTGAATAGTGAGACCCTCTCTCAAAAACCAAACAAAAACCAATCAAACAAGCAAAATAACCACAGGGGGAAAACAGACCAATACTGAACATTTTTTAACCTAAACCTGCTACATTTTTCTACTTTTAATTTTAATTTTGTTTTTGCTTTGGGGGGTTTGTTTGTTTGTTTGTGTGTTTGGTTTTGGTTTTTTTAGAGGGTTGTTGTTGTTGCTGTTTTTCTTTTTCTTTTTTTTTTTTTTTTTTTTTTTTTTTTCCCGGAAAGGACCAACCCCCGGGCTTTTCCTTTTCTAGGTAAGCGCTCTACCCCTGGGCTAAAACCCTTCCCCCCCCCCCCCCCCCCCCCCCTTTTTTTTTTCTCTGTTTTTCAAGACAGGGTTTCTCTGTGTAGTTTTGGTACCTGTCCTAGAACTCACTCTGTAGACCAGGCTGGCCTTGAACTCACAGAGATCCGCCTGGCTCTGCCTCCCAAGTGCTGGGATCAAAGGCGTGCGCCACCATGCCCGGCTTTCTACTTTTATGGAGTGGGATTTGTCATGATAAACCGCTGGTTAGGGCTGTGGCTCAGCACTGGAGGGCCTGTGTCTGCACAGCCTGCACAAGGCCCTGGGCTAAACTTTTAGCATTGAAAAGAAAAGTAAATTAATGTTGGTTCTTTGAGACAGCATGTCAACAGGCATGGTGGTACATACCTATAATCCTAGCACTGGGGAGGCAGAGATAAAAAGATCTGGAGTTCTAAGGAAGCCTTTGCTACATACCAGAGAGAAAGAAAGAAGAAAGCAAACCTCACTATGTAGCTCAGGCTAGTTTCCAGTTATGGGTATCACCCCTCTGTGCATTATTACCACAGCCGTCCTAAAAAAATATGTCTAGCGTACACTGGGCCCTGGGTTCCAATCACAGCCCAAAAACAAAAGGGGAAAGGAAAGGAAGAAATCCCAAGTGGTCCAGTGAAAATTCTGCAGTAGGAACACACAGGGGAGGAGGCCATGCCAGTCCAGACAGTAACAGTCAGAGTGTGTCTCTCCTAATGCCTCCCCTAACAGCTCACAGACAGACAGGCCCCAGCCCAGCCCAGAAATCACTAAGTTCTGGCTGATGCTGACCACCCCATCCCATCAGACTGGAGGAGCTGAGGCCTGACAGTGCATTGAGAAGACCTGGCCAGGCCCCAGGATGAGAAAGCTCCTGCTCCTGACACACATCAAAGCACAGAGTTGGAGGCCCCACCTAGTCTGCTGTGTGAGAGTGTAAGTCGCTGGTTATCCCTGTGTCTCGGTGTTCCTAACCGTGAAATGGGGAGAATGCCTGGCCTGCCTAACCCACTGTGAAATAATGAAAGCACGCTGGGTGCGCCACAAAAGGCCTTCAGACGGTGTAGGTGGCTGTTTCTACTCGTGGCTGGGGAGACTGGAGAAAGAGGAGTAGACAGGTACCATCTGAGCCCTAGTCCCAGCTTCACCAGCTGCGGAGCCTCAGAAGAGTCCCTCGCTGTCTCTGGGCCTGTTTCCCTGTCTGTGCAGTGAGAGGCAGGAGTGTCTGGATCCTTCCAGTTCAGACACTCTAGGACTAGAAACCCGGCCAGTGCCTGGTGACACCCAGAGACAGGTCTGGGGAGCAGAGAAGAATTATCAGAAGGCTTTGGAGATGAAGGGTGGGCCATAAACAAACACATGGTTTATCCTCGGTTCATCCCAGCGAGAAAGAACAAGTCAGCAGCTTGAAACCAGTTGAAGTTGGCAGCTAGGTCCCTGCACCCGCTACAGACATCATCTGGAGGGAATATACTCTAGTAATGCCACTTTGGGACTGAGCAAGAACCCCACCCTTTCAATCTCTCAGTTACTTCCTGAGTCTCCATCCCGACACCCCACATCCTAACCCACTAATGACAAAGAACATATAGAGCCCTGGCTGGTCCCCACTGCCTCTTCCCAGAAGACACAGAGGGTCCACTCAGGTATTGCATGCTAAATGACCCCTCACAAACTCAAGTTTCTCTTTCTTTCTTCAGCAAAGAGACTCCATCCGGAAGCAGCAGGCTGAGCTGCAACCTTACTACTAAGGCAACAGCCCAGGGGAACCCTCCATCTTCTCCCAGGCTGGACTGATGAATAGCTGGGTTAGGACGTGGGCACATTTTTAGGACCAGCTTCAAAGGGCACAGTTCGGGACTGGACACCAGCTGAGAGTGGTTCTGAGTTTGGCCTGTTCAGGATGTGGGCATTTGTGCCTTCATAAGTTTTACTGTCCCCACCTCTACACAACACACACACACACACACACACACACACACTCCTCTCTCTCTCCTCTCTCTCTCCAGACATATGATATCAAAGTAAGACCGGAAAAGAAACTTGGCGACCGTTTCTCCATGTCACCAAATCCCAATCTGTCCCGCCACCCTCCATACACCAAAGCTACCCTGAGCACAGCAGCAGCAAAGAAGACACTGAGATCCCAAAAGATTCTGTCCCCAACACTTCAGTTTCCCATACACAGGGACTGAGAGGTGGCCAGATCTGTCAGGCCCAGAATACTCTCTTCCCCGCTGCCCTCTGCGACCCCAGGCAAGGAGCAAGTCTGGGACCCTCCGGCCAACTCTTGGTGAAGCAAGAGTCACCCTTTCCTCTGCACCAAAGTAACTTCTAATTGCGCCCACACCATCATCTCTGTCCTTCTTTGATCTGACTGTTGGTGTGATATCCTCGGCCTCCGCGGCTCTCCAGAGCTTGCGGCGTCCTCACTGCTATCCTGCTTTCTCGTCTCCTAAGACTGAAGCTCAGACTGCGAACACGTAGACTCAGCAACGTGCAGCTTCAGAATTTGAATTAAAAAAAGAAAAAAGAAAAAGAAAAAGAAAAAAAAAAGAGGAAAGTCCTTGTTCCGGCGGGCCACAGAGGCCAGACCCCCGCCTGCTCCGCCCTGCGAGCTCGCAGCGCTCTGCGCGCCACACTCACCGTCCTTGCTTAGTGATGATCATCTCTGTCTGGTGCTGGTTGAACTTGGACCACAACAGGTGGTTGCTGAGCGCGACTCTCAGCTTCCCCGACACCTCCAGCCCCGCGGGCAGTGCGTAGTCCTCTCGCGGCCCTGGGTAGAGCCCGGCACGCGGGTCCGGGGCCGCGTAGCCATCCCCAGGCGGATAGCCCTCGGCACCCGCGGGCGGCGGGAAGGGCTCGCCCGGTCCAGGGAAGCCGGCCGCCTGGGCCCGGGGCGGGTAAGCGTAGGCGCCGAGGAAGCGGCCCGGGGCGGCAGGCACCAGGGCGCCCCCAGAATAGGGCGTCCCTAAGCTGCCACCTGCACGGCGATCGGTCGGGTCCTGTGCGCCCGGCTCTGGATAGAAGAAGCGATGCTGCTGGTCCGCTCCGGGCCCCCGGCCCTCGTCACTCGGCATCGGCTCGGTGCCGGTCAGCATGTCTCCGCAGCCCGGCTCCACGATGCCCATCCGCGGCGGGCTGGGCGCCTTCCCGCAGCCGTCGAGGAGGCCAGAGGGTGTGGGGGCAGGGGAGACTGGGGAGGGGGGGGTCGGGGGTGGAGTCCGGGGGAGGAGTGGAACGCCACTCGAACCCGGGCTGGGACGCCTGGCCCCTGAGCGCGCGCTGGGGAGACGCGCAGCGGCTCCGGGGCTCCCTCTCCAGCCGACCGCAGTTACTAGTGGCGCGGCGGCCTTCGCTGTGGCTTTATGAAGCTCCTTGGGTCCCCTCACCCCGCCACCTCAGCCCCGCCCCGCCTCGCCCCGCCCCCTCGTGGCTAATACAGCGCGAATTCGCTTTTGGTGAGGACTGAAGCCCCCCTCCCCCCCAGTGGAGACCAGTAAGTCTCTGTGCGCCCCGAATCTGGGAGAGTCAACCTGCCACCTGAAACTCGAGCGGGTTCTCTCCCCAGGAAATTCCGCCCATCCTGGAAGGTACAGCAAAGGCCCTTTCCCCAGATGGGACCATCTGAGCATTCTCACGGCTCTGGCAGGCTCGGAGCTACTTAGACTTTACATATTCAACAGATATTTGTTGCTGCCTCCTGTATGCCCAGGCTCTGTGACTTTGCACGAAATGTTTGCCTGCTTTCTTTTGGCTAGAGCCCCCTCATCACCACCACCACCACCCCAGCCGGAGGATGATGTTTGTCCCTCTAGCCCAAGAGCTGATTTGGAAGCTGTTGGACAACAAGCTCCCAAAAGCATTGCACCCAAAGCAGCCCACCGTGGGCTGGGCTGGCTGAAATGCTCCCACAAAAGCTCGTTCACGTGGCGAAGCAGCCGGTTAAAGACACGGGAAGTAGCGCTTCTGGCTGTCAGTGTTCAGAGTCCCAGGGCTGACTATGCCTGTGATTCGGGTGTGTGGGACCTGGGTAAGTCACTTCCTTTGCCTGAAAGTCAGTCCCTCAGGCCTGATGGGGTAGGCTGGGGGAAATAAACATTCGTATTGGGGGCGGGGGGGCTGTGAACCTTACACCAGAGGCTCTGTGTGCTGCATTTTCCATTCTGTTAGAGAGGAAGCAAAGCGGCTAGCAGGCACTCAGAGCTGGTTGATAGCCCAGCGCACGCTCTGATGGAGGAGTGTCCTTCCTCCACTGTTCTATTCTGCTAAGGTAAGCCACACGTTTTGAGAAGTATCCCTCTTCTCCCAGTTGAAAATGAACCCCATTGGGAGTTTTCTTATGAAAGAAAAAACATCCTTGGGGGCTGAGGATGTAGTTCAGTTGATGGCGTGCTTGCCTAGCATATACCAAGCTTTGGTTCCATCCCCAGCATAGAACAGATGAGGTGTGGAGCCAAACCCTGTAATCCCAGCACTTGAGAGGGGAGGTAGAGGACCAAAAGTTTAAGGTCATTCTCCACAATTTGGGCCAGCCTGGGTCATGTGGGATCCTATCTCAAACATAAGTAAATAAAAATTAAAGCATCATCTAAAAGTTATATATTTATTGTGTGTATGTGTGGGCATGTGTGCATGTGTACATATTTGGAGTTCAGAGGACAACAGTGTGGAGTCAGTGCTCTCCTTCCGTCTTTTTGTGGGTGCTGGATCTCGAACTCCGGTCATCAGGCTTAGATAGCAAGTGCCTTCACCTGCTGGGCCATCTTGCTGGCCCCAATACTACGCCATCTTTGTATAGGAAATCTAGGCAATGCAGAAAAGCAAGGTTATATAGATTACCCCCAGTTCTAGCTCCCCAAAGCAGACAGTATTAACATTTTTGAAAGAACACCCTTCCAGATGTCCCTCCTGGATAGATCCTCCCTGTGTTTCCATCTTTGCATGCACACACACACACACACACACACACACACGTAATTTCATATAAATATTGAAGTCTGTTTTGTCACGTGGATTCTTTTTTTTTAATCAGCAAGGTGTAATGGATTCTTTGCACGTCAAATATATAAAGATTTACATTTTAAAGAATGTTCCAGAAAAATACTTCCACATAGTTTTATTTGGTTAAAAGGGTGACTTCTTTCCCTCACCTCTGCTCTACCCCACTTCTCCCGGGGGGAGGGGGGGTGACCTTATCACTACATTTCTGTCCCAGCCCAATAGGGCTTCACCCATAGGGGCCCAGAGGGACACTCTCCTCTCAACTAGAGCTGAACCAAGAGGCAAGCTGGCAGGTGAAGGTGAAGCTGGGGACCCCAGGAGACGGACATGACCCAGGGAGGGTGGGGGAGAGACAACCAGTGCATCTCTTGAGAATGGGCCTGGATACATGATAGCACCAGAAATTGAGGTTGGCATCCTCCTCACCCCCTTCCCTCTGTTCCCCCATGCCTGAGAAGGTGGAAGCTTGAAAAAGCATGACTCTGGGACTCTTGGCTACCTGTTGTGAAAATTTGGCTTCTAAGATTCATCAGAAAGACTGATTTTCCCAGGAAGGAAAGATTTTGAACACCAAGCACTCTTTGGGGGAACATTTTTACTAAGTGTCCCGTAGTGAAAGGCCAAATGGTGTCTCAGTCCTCCGTCCTGCCCCTCTTCCATGCTGACCCTCAAGTCAAGTGATCCATCCCCCTGCTTCAGAACAGAATGTTCTAAGCTCCCAAAAAGCTGTGCAGAGCAGAAGGGACTGTGATTGTCATAGCTGGGTGGTCCTGGGAACATGTCGCTGGAAGAAAGGGAGCCTAAGCGTGGTCTCCCCATAATCCGGTGGGCTCATGGAACCTGCCTTATTAGCCTTACATTCCTCACCATCCCCCCCCCCCCCCCCACTCCCTCTAATTTCTTCCACCCAAAAAAGAAAGTGCTTGTGAAAAGCGGGGGCTGAGTGGCCCTGGTGTCACCACTGCCAGTCCCGCCCCTGTGCCAGCTTGGGTGAGAAGAAGAGCCCTAGCAGTGACACCTCCTCTTCCTGCCGCCACCTCACCCCCTTCCCAGTCCCCAGGGCTAGAGAGGTGGGAAGAGAGGATGGAAGAGAGGAGGCCCCATGGGATCCCCTGTCTTCCCTGTGGCTGCCGCTCCCAACCCCTTCTCATTCCGCCAGCACATGCCACCCACAGGCTGGCCCTGATGGGGACGGAGTGAAGAAGCACAGGCTGGGTACCCAGGGTGGATCCAGCCAGCATCCCGTTGCAGAAGTCAGTCTGGATGGGTAACAGGGGAGACAGAATGCTTCAAAAGTCACACAGCCTCTTTGCCACTGAGCTAGGGCTGAGGGGTCCGGTGCAGACTCCCAGTCCAGTGTTCTTCCTAGAACTACCAAGGGCTGGGGTGTGACTTAGTAGTGAAGCACATTCCTCACATACCGGACATGTGTCCATCCCCAGCACCACAGGAAAGGAAAAGTCTGATAGTCCCCTAGAAAAGATCTGAACATCGGGGACCAGGGAGAGGCTGCCGCTAAACTTGACACTGACTCTCCGCACCCTGTGGTGTTCTCCAGGTGTTCAAGACTTCTTTCCAGTCTGAGACATAGAGTTCCAGGGCCTCCTGCAAGGCCACACAGCCCCATCATCCCTCCAGGCCACCGCCTAGTCTAGCAAGCTGTCATGTGGCTTTCTGGGACTTGCTCCTAGACATGCCGATTCTGGGGCCTGACAGACTGGTCAGCGTCTTGGGTTGAGGTGACAGTGGCCTTCAGGGATGCCTCACACCCCGCTTCCAGGCCCCTTCCTCTTCATCTGCTATCTCAGTGTGCCAGAAACTCGCAGTGCCAGGAACTAAGGGATGGAGGATGTTGGAAGCCACATGGCTCCTCTCCTCAGAGGCACCAGTGGGTCTTGTCCTCTCCTGAACATGTGCAGGGCCAACCCCTCCATCCCAGGGGTTCAGCGAAGGGAAGAAACAGATTGAGGGGGGAGGGGAGTGCAGCCAGTGGCCCAGAGCTCAGGGCACCAGGAGCCAAGTCTCTGCCTTTGGAACCACAGAGGCTAGAACAGTGTGTGAGGCAGGGCATAGGAAGGCATGCCGGGCTCAGGATATGCTCATGAAAGATTCAGAGTCAAGAAACCATGAAGTCAGATACTTAACTGTGACTCAGTGAGAAAGTCTCAGGCCCCAGAGGGGGGAAGCAAGGAAGAGGTGGCCCGAGAGCAAAGACCTCAGAGGCTAAAAGGCTTTGGGGGTACCAAAAGCCCAACAGAGGAAAATGGCATCTTCCACAGGTAGCTTGGTGGGAACCCCCCAACTTCAGCCTCACTAGCCAGGTGATCTACTGGTTTCCTTATCAGAGAAAAAGACTCTCTTGGACTAGAAAGGCTAAGAGTCTTGGCCTAAGGCAGGAGCAGAGTGGAAGCCCAGGCTGTGCTGAACTGTCTGCCTGTCTTTTGCTTCCCTTCCCCACCCTCTAGCTTAGGTGGCTGCTCCACTCCACAAAGGGCCCCTCACAGTCATCCCAGTCCTTCTAGAGCCTTGGGCCAGAAGAGAACTCCTCTGTCAGAAGACTGGTCTCAGGACGGATAGGCTTGCCTTCCTCCCGACCCCATACACTGTTTCCCACCCCCCACCCCTGTTCCCCAAGGGCTGTGATAAACTAGGCCCTGGGAACTCTGCGGACTCAATTCAGGATCAGTCCCTGACCCCAAAGGCTCCTAGCTAGGTAGATGACCATGGGCCCCAGACTTGTCCAGCACTTCAGCCCACTTCGGCCCCCGGAAGCAGACTGGCAACCCATCAGCTTGTGCATGGACTGGTTACTCCCATGTGCACAGACATGCCATGCAGAGTCTCACTCAAGATCAGCCCGCAAGCCAGGCCCCACCTCCAGCTCTACTCCCACATCTACCCAGCCTACCAGAGTTCTCTGGGCATCTCACTCTGCTATCCGCCCACCCTGGAGCCCTCCCTGCTCTGGGTCCAGACTGCCAGTCCTTCAGAGAGCATCGCTATGGCCGGAACCATCGGATTAGCAGGGAGGGGGCAGGGCAATGACAAGCACCTGGAGAGCACACCCCACCCCCAACAGTGACAGCTGCTACAGGAGGTCGGAATCCCCAGCACCCAGTACCCAGGGCTTACTCCAAGGTCAAGGACTCCAGGCTCTCATTCCTGGGTTGGGGTCACTCTTTGCCACTCTGAACACCTCTCAAGATAGGTAACTTTTACCCTCTGGTCCTAGACACCACCCCAGTCCCGCGGGGCTGTGCCCCCACCCCTAAGTTTCCCATTGCTTTCCACCGGCACCCCAACCTTAGGGATGAAGGTCCCTTTTAACGTTACCACAGGAGCAGCCTGTAATCACGAGGATTGCTAGGGTACTGAGGGCAAGTACAAGCTTTGGAAGGCCCTGGGGGAGATGGTGCCTCTTCCCCCCAGGGAATCTGGCAGGCAGGCCTTAATCTCAGCAGGAAGCAGGGTCTGGTTACCAGGGGTGGGGGTGGGGGAATGCCAGGGCCTTGGGTAAAGGGAGCTGAGCCGGGGAGGGAGAAAGGAGCCAGGGCAAAGGCTGGAGAGGTGGCCTTAACTCCTGTGTAGCTGGGCTCCTCTGTCCCTATCCCATCTTACACATTGCTTCTGGAACAGCCCGGCCATGCCACCTTATGCTAACCTCGGGGCTCTGACCACAGACATCTCCTGCTTGGGCCCTGATTTCTCCCAGGCCCCTGAGCTTCCCTAGAGCCTATCTGCCTGTAGCTGTCTTTGTATTTTTCTCTGTATCCTTCCTTCCTTCCTTCCTTCCTTCCTTCCTTCCTCCCTCCCTCCCTCCCTCCCTCCCTCCCTCTCTTCCTTCCTTTCTTTTTTGAGACAAGGTCTCACTATTAAGTGCTGGCTGACTTAGAACTAGGTACACCAGGCTGTCCTTGAACTCACAGAGATCTGCTGGCCTCTGCCTATTGAGCGCTGGGATTAAAGTTGTGTGCCACCATGCCTGAAGCTTTTTGAGTTGGTGCTTCTCCGCCTTGTTGGTTGTAGCCTGTGCATGTCTCTAGGTCCTTGTGTCCTAGCATGTCTTGGCCACATCTACCTCTATTTCTGGATCTATCCAACTGCTCCATCTTGCCAGCCTTGATGGTACTTGTCTATAATGCCAGCACTTGAGAGGTAGAGGCAGGATGATGAGGAATCAAGGTCATCCTCAACTACATATCAAGTGGAAGGCTAGCCTGGACTACATGATACCCTATCTGAAAAGTAACTAAAACCAAAACAACAAATACACCTGCTGGACTGAACATATGGTCTCTATTTGTCTGTCTTGGGTTCCTGTCTGTCTGTCCCTGCATCTCCAACTCTGTCAGAGTCTCAAGGTCAGTCCAACTCTCAGGGCCCTACTGTACATCTGTGTATCTGGGATGGTTCCTCCTTTGAGACCCTTGGCTTTGCCCTTCTTGCTAACATGACAGGATAAGGTGACATGGGACAGTTGGTGACCTGCCAGGGAAGGAGGGAAGAGGGGACAGCAGGTACAAGTTGGGTGAGAGATCAAGAAGCTGCCCAATCAGTTTCTAACGGTGTGTGGAACAAGCTGCACAGCCCCAGGCCTGAGGACAGGGGACACTGGGTGGTGCCTTGCTCAGGGGGTAAGGACTGAGTTACATAGAAACTAAGGTGGGAGTATGGTGTCACATGCCTGGAATCCCAGTACTCAGGAGGCTAAGATAGAAAGATTCTGAGTCCCAGGCCAGCCTGGGCTACACTGTGAGACCCTGTCTCAAAAATAAAACCAAACAAAAAAACCGAAACAATGAAAAATGGACTGTTGGACCTGAGTAAACCTTCACCCCTGCTGCACACACTTGTGTTCCCAGCACGGGAAGGAGACAAGAAGGAGAATTCCTGGGGCCCAATGACCACCAGGCAGTGTAGCCAAATTGGCAAAGTCCAGATTCAGTGAGAGACCCTGTCTCCAAAAATCAAAGTGTGTGTGTGTGTGTGTGTGTGTGTGTGTGTGTGTGTGTGTGTGTGTGTAGTGGGGGGTCTAGAGACACGGCTCAGAGTTAAGAGCACTGGCTGCTCTCGCAAAGGATGGAAGTTTAGTTCCCAACACCCACATGGCGGCTCACAACCATCAGTAACTCCAGTTCCAGGGGAACTGACACCCTCTTTTGGCCTCCAAGGGCACCAGGCACTCATGTGATACACACATACATGCAGACTAACACCGGCACACATTACAAAATACAATCTTTAAATAAATAAATATATATGGAGACACAGTTGAGGAAGACAGCTAATGAGGGCCTGTGCACACACGGGGAGAAACTGAAACAGACAGAAAGACAGACAGGAAGCTCTAGGTTCTGATCCTAGCTCCCCCACCAGCCCCACATGACCTTGGACCTGTCCCTTTCTTTCCCTGTACCTCAGTTTCCTGCCCTGTAAAATGAGACACTTGGCAGAGACCATCCTCTACAATCCTGTGAGAGCCAGAGGGACATCTCTAAATTCAGGTCAGAAGTCTGGTACCTTTCCTGTCCCTAGAGGAGATGCCCCAAAGTCCCTTCTAGTCTAGACCATCAGTCCTTGCGTCTGCCGTTCAGCACCACTAGGGGCAGGACAGAGGAAAGAATGGAGGCTAGACAGCAGGAAGGACTTCCTGCCCTGTCCTGCCCTGCAATAGGAGAGTAAGGAGGTCCTAGCTTCTCCCAGCAGCAGGTCTCCAGGGCCCCCTCTCTTGGGGCTGAGGGTAGAGTGGTAGGGGTGGGGGGCCACTCAGCAGCTGGGTAATTAGCCTTCCCTCTCAGGCCCTGAGGGGAGGGGCTGCTGGACCAAGAAAGCAACACAAAGTGACAGGGGCGGTTTTGACACGCGGTGGAGCTGACGGGCCCAGGGGGCCAGGGTTTGGTTTGGGAGGGGGGGGGATCTTATCAAATGATTAAAAAATAGGTCAGAAGGAAGAAGCCACAGCCGGCACTGGGTCCGTGGTGAGAAGGCCACACAGCTTCCCCAGGGCTGTGGGCTTTCGTGGGGCGGGGGTGCCGAGGAGGACTTCCAGGGGCGTGGGGGGGGGGGGGAGCTGAGCAGCAGACAAGAAGACTGCTGGCCCAGGAGGCCTCTGCCTCTCCAGCTCTGTTCATGGCTGGGTTGGAATTCTACTTTCAGGCCCCTCTGGCTACTTTCCTCTTAAAGGCAGGGCTCCACAGCTCTTCCTCCATCCACGGCACCCGAGCCACATCACACTCCCTGCACACCAACACCGGAGACCCCATGTGGAAGTCCTTCTCACGGGCCAGCTTCCGGTTGATTGCTGCAAAGACAGCCGACTCCCCCTGTTTCTTGCTTCTCCAAACTGCCTCCCCGCTATCATCTTACCAACTCCGCGTACTGTTCGGGGTCCACTTTGGCACTCCGGCTTATTCTGAGAGCTTCCATGTTCCCCTCCTTCCTGTGAACACCATAACAGTAGTAGCCTGGAAAGGCAGAGCATGAGATGGGTCCTGGGAGCACAGGGTGATCTCCAGGAGCAGAGCAAACAGGGGCTGAGTGCCCGGTAGTTCAGGTCTCTGCCCTTCCCTGAGGCTGGGTATCCTTTGAGCCATCATCCCACAAGCCTTCACTCTCAATCCCATCTCTTGTTTTGAGCTCTCTGAAATGGGGAACAGTAAGGACTGTCCAGGGTGCTTGGAACTCCAGGTACCGGCCTAAAGATAATGACAGAATGGGCTGGAGAGATGGCTCAGAGGTTAAGAGCACTGGCTGCTCTTCCAGAGGTCCTGAGTTCAATTCCCAGCACCCACATGGTGGCTCATAACCATCTGTAATGATATCTGGCACCCTCTTCCGTATACATAATAAATGAATAAATCTTTAAAAAAAAAAGATAATGACAGAAAATAGATAATTACAGTGGAGGCACAAGCCAGGCATGGTGCCATCTCTAGTCAAGGGGACACCTGAGTCTCAGCTGCCACCATTGCAGGACACCCAGGGCCATGCTGGCATGAAAATGGATTGGCTAGATCTGACCTTGAGATTAACCCCACTTACCACCCCAGATGTAGATCCGCTCTGACACCCAAGTCTGCGATCTCCCCGGGGCCTGATGTCTGCTGTTCACCCCTCTCAGCGACCCAGCAGTGTCACAAGGAATCCTGGCAACCTCCTCCCGCTAAGGCATGGGCAACTGGCGCTCTGTGCAGGACCTAGAAATGGCCTGAACGGCATCTCTGGTTGCGGGGCGGGGGGGGGGGGGGGGGGGGGGCTGGCTTAGCGGCCCATCAGTGCCCCCTCTTCTTGCCCCCCCCTCCCCCCGTCTGTTTCTTCTCTGTCACTGGCAGCTGATTCTGACACTGTGAGCCAGGGAGGGGAGGTTAGCCTCAGGGTCAGGCAAGTCCTTAGCAACTGAGGCAGTTGAAATGCCAGCCCATTTCCTTGCCCTCCAGGGGCATGTGGACACTGACCCAGGCTCTGAGGCCTTGGAATGGCTTGTGTTCCAGAACACCTGCTGCTCTGGATGTCTCACCACAGCTGGCTTCTGCTTCCTCTTACTCCCTTCCTCAGTGGGTTTGGAAACAAAACCCCAGTTCTTCTGCTTGCCCCCTCCACCCCTGAACTGCTGCTGGGGTGTACGAGAAGGGATGAGAGAGGAAAGTGGCAGGCAACTGACACCCCTTGACATCATTCTATCTGCATTGGGCAGGGACCATGCTGCCCATTTCACCGATGGAGGAAAGGAAAACAGAGGCAGAGAGAAGTTAATAGATTCTCAAGGTCACACAGTGGGTGACGCAGTGATATGCCTCTCTGGGACTCTGGACCCTGTCACTGGGGCCTCCCTCTTCTGTGTGAAGGGGACCGCTGCTGTTTCCATGCTACAGTTGAGACTGGAGTTCAGGCTGAGGGGGTGGCACAGGCTTGGAATCCCAGCGCTGAGGAAGCTGAGGCAGGAGGATGGCCTTGATTTCTGGGCCAGTTTGGGCTACAGAGCAAGACGTTGGGACAAGAGAGGAGGGAGGAGCGTAATGGCACCAGGTCCTGAGACTGGAGCCATTTCCGGGAGCCTTTTCCAATTCAGTCTTGGCTCGGGAGTCCTGCAGAAAGGGAGCCTGGAAACCCTCCTTAGATCACCGAGTATCATCTCCACTCCTCCGCCACTCCCCTCACCCTCTTCTGTCTGCTGACCCTGCAGAATTGGACCCCGTTACTCAGTAACTCCATCACCTTTATGAACTGAGGGACAGCAAGGGTCAGAGATGGGCACAGTCATGCAGTTGAGAGCAGGCTGGACAGGGTGAGAATGCAGGAATAGAGGTCCAGATGGGAAAGGCCCTGGAATCCTGAGCAGGAGTGGGAAGCAGAGATGCTCCTGGCCCCTCTAAGATACCTGTTGTTGGCTGCTGAGCCCACTCCGAGACATCTGGGCCGGCATGTGCTTGCATTAGAGTGGAAAGGTCCTGAGCAGGCCTGGGCAGCCCTTAGGAATGGGTGGTTCCCATGGGCCCTGTGGGTGGCGCTGCACTCCCTGAGGCTGGGACACCTTAGCCTGCCCTGCGGGCCAAACCCCTTTCTTCCTCTAGGTTCTCACCCTGGGACCTGGGAGTGAAGAAGTGAGAAGCAGAACCAGCTACCAGCCGCTCTGTCTCTCTCCATGCCCAAGGACTGGCTGCCATTCTGGGGGGCCTGAATGTCCTCACTGAAGCAGCAGAAGTAGCCTGGGGACAAACTGGAACTTAAGGACTATTATTAGGGCTGGGGATGAGCAGGGGACTTGACAACATTTTGGGAGGTCTGGGGCCCACCCTCTGGCTCCAGATACTTCTCAAGATCTACACCCTTAACATGCCGTTCTCCTTCAACAAACAAGACTTCGAGAAAGATCCTCTGAGACAGAGTCCTTTCCATGCCCACGGACTACAGGTTCTTCCTCGAGTCTAGCCTCAATCCCTTAGAGACGGGTGGAAGAGGACAGAGATGAATCGCAGTTTCTTATAAACCTGGTGGCTTCTTGTTCTCCGACGACAGTACAGTGAAGGAGCCCTGTGGTTCTGGCTTTGAGTCAGCCCCCTGTCCCGGGCGTCCCCAGTGCCATCTCTCTCCGCCCCGCCCAAACTGGAAAATCAGGCTCACGCCTGTGCCCGAGAGTCAGTGCTTCCCCACACCATCTCGCTTTCCGCTAAAAGGAGGTGTTTCCTCGAAGCTGGGAAAAGTCAACCACGGGGAGGCGGGACTCGGGGGGCACGGGCACTGGCGGGGGTGGGCCTACCTGCCTTCCTGTTCCTCTCCTGCCCCCTCCTCAGCGCAGCTCCCCACCCCCTCCAGAGAGCCGGGTGCTTTTGCGCCATTACCCCGCGTTGGGCTGTGGGGGAGGGGCTCCCGTAAGGGAGGGCGGAGCGGAAGAGGGAGCGATCACACGTCGAGTGTCACTGAATGACGCAAGACCAGTGTCCATACATAGGTTCCTGGTCCCTTCCTATGTCCGTAAGTTCCTCTCGGTACGGCGAGTGCCCCTGCCCTTTGTATGGGGGAGTTCAATGTCCTCCACCCCTGCAGGGAACAGGTCCGTCCACTCGCTTCGGAGGGAGGCACTCCGAAGGTGTTTTGTTTGTTGAGACAAATCTCATGTAGTCCAAACGGGCCTCGAACTCGCTGTGTAGCAGAGGCTGGCCTTGAACGCCCGATTCGCCTGCCTCCCGGGTGCCAGGCTTCAGAGGTTTATGACGGGTGGGTACTTTCCATATCAGAATACTACCTCTTCCTTCCCACGGGAAGCGGGGCACCAGCACTTAATTGGAAGGATTCAAGGCGCAGGCTACGTCCTGCGGACCCTCCACTTTCCCGCTGTTCCAAGGCTCCAGACATCACCCCCAGTCATCAGAAGCAGACCTCGGGACCTGGATGAGGGCACAGGAGTCTGGAGAGTCCCACTCCTAGGGGAAGCAGGGTCTTGCAGAGAGAGAGTGGCCTGAGGTTTAGGGTGAGGAGGCTGAAACAGAAAGAGAGATGGAGAGAGAATGAAAACAGGAAAGAGGAGTGAGAGAAGGAAACTAAAGATTGGTGGACAGTCAGAAAGAGAGCAGCACCGGGGCGCCGGAGGGGACCGCGGAGTTAGGTGCCAGGGAAAAGCAGGCACCTCTCCTCCCTTAGCAGGACAGGCACACCAAAGTTCAGCGCGTGTAAGAGTCCAAGCTTTTCATATCAAAAAGAGTATATGGAGCGCTTAATGGGAACTAGGCTGGCTCAGAGTCCCCAGAAGAGGACCCCGGAGTCTGGGTGGAGCCCACTTCCAGGCGCGTGCTTCTGGTCGGTGGCGGGAATCAATTGCTGCGGAGCCTCTGCAGGGGCGCGGCAGGCAGGCAGTGTGTGGGCGGGGCCTGGAGAGCCGCCTCCTGATCCCGGCTGGGGTCCCCACTAGCCTCCCGGCTGCGTTTGCTCAATGGAAATGGCAAACTCGCTAAAGGATGCCTTTACGGAATACTAAGGGAATTGCTACTTCCTCCCTCCATGTTCCCATCATTGCACCCCAAGGAGGCAGAAAAGAGGCCAAGAATCCCAGGAGATAAAAGAAAGCGTCTCTCTCTCTCTCTCTCCCCGCCCACCTCCCCTGAACTTAGGATCACCTGACAGACAGGCGACCCTGGAAAACCAGAGCTTAGGACCTCTCATAGGCCTCCAACCCAGGGTGGGGACTGGGCATGTGGAACCTGGCTACTGTCTCCTGCACCATTCCTGCCTGAAAGACCATCAGCAGAACTTTCCGAGAGAGGGTCTATCCAGGTCACCCAGAGGCATAGGGGGAATTCCGCCCTAAGGGTCGGTCCTTAGCTCGAGCACCACGCCAGAGACTTGGCTGGTACTTAGGCCCTAGACAGAGAACCCACCTTACTCAGCCCTGCCCTCACCAGGGGCTGATGCTTGAGAGGTGGAGCAGGGAGAGGCGGATGGAGATCAACTCTTCCAGGGACCCTGATTTCTTCTGCCCACACACCCCTCCCTACTCCAAGCGCAGGATAAGGAAGCTAGGAAAAAGACAGATGCTACCAACAGCAGGGAGGTATTGGAGATCTCAGGCTCCAGTAATGCCCCCAGAGGAAACCTGGGGATTGAGGGGTCTAAGGAGAGGGGTTCTTAACCCCTTTAGTCATTTAGGAAGCCAAGCTGAATAGCGTTGACTGATATGCACTCAACCACAAGCCAATTTTGTGGTTTCAGTTTTTAGAAGGCAGAGCGAAGCCTTGGCCCTGGGCAGAGGAGTGGGCTGTGTCCCGGACCAGGCCACCTGGAGTGGCCCTAGTGCAACTGAGGCACAGCCACGAAGAACGTCTCCAGCTCAAGATCACACAAACAGGATGGGTTGTGACAGCTAGCAAAACTTCTGACCTCCCCTCCCCCATACCTCTGCTAACTTTGCCTTCTGAATGCAGGGCCAGCTCTCTGCCAACTCCCCATCTCTCTCCGTTTTCCCCTTCCTTTCCCATTTTCCTTCCCTTCCTCTTTACATTCCCCCTTTCTCTCCTTTCTTTTCCTTTCCCCTCTCCCCCTCTTGTCTTCTTTTTTTCCAAATCAATTCATTTTCACTTTCGTCTCCTCTTTATTCTGCTCTCCTGCCACCTCGTCAAGAATGGTCAATTTTCCCAACCCACCTTTGTTACCTCCTTATGACATGGAGGGAAAGAGTTGGAGGTGAGTTCTAAGAAAACGTCTCACTGAGTAGAGTTTGGAAGAATCTAGTAATACAGAATATGTATGTAATGCCAATATGTGAGCTCCGGAAAACAGACTGAAATCACCTAGTCCAGTTTCTTCCTAGCTTTATGCTGGGAATGGGGGCCCTGAGAAGTGATGCCAGGTTTCCAGAACGTACAGCCTTCATCCTCAACCGCAGACCATTCTGCAAAAGGCCTTTCTCTCTGGAAGCCGGCCTGGTTTTGCTGGTAGCCTGTGCCACAGTAGGAGGAAGCAAGGTAAAAGAGGTATGTGTGAATGTCAGCTGTCCCTGACGGCCTAAGGGATGCAGGAGGAGAAGAAGAAAAGGGTAGGAAAGTGAGGTACATAAGAGTAGAGAGGATGAGTGAAGTAGGAGGTACCCCCAACTCCCAGCTGACCTCATGAGTGACTGCTGCCCGGGTTCAGCCCTCCCAGGGGCTCCCGGCTCCCTTAGTCACGTGATTTCTATTAAGCTACTAGGGTGGTAGCTGCAGATGGGCTCTCACACCGAGCAAGAACCCGTCGTATGTGTGACTCTTCCCGCCGTCTGAGTCACTGATCAAGTGGAGAGCTGATTGCTAAATGTTTATCAGCACGCCACTGGGTGATGGGGGCAGCCTCAAACCCAGGCGGGCCGTATATGCGTTGGTGTGCACCTGTTTCTGATGTCCCTGTGACGCTTGAGACGTACCCATGTGGCACTGTGATCTAGTTGGGGGGAGACCAAGTGTATGCCACATGCAGTAGAGGAAATGTGTCTTATATATATGGTTGTCCTAGAAGAAGGCTGTTAAGTAGGAAGGAGTGTGTGTGCGTGTGTGTGTGTGTGTGTGTGTGTGTGTGTGTGTGTGTGTGTGTGTGAGAGAGAGAGAGAGAGAGACAGACAGACAGACAGACAGACAGACAGGGTCTGTTCAGGGTACTTCCAGGTGAAGTGTGACCAGATGAGTCTAGGGCATCTACCCGGCCATCAAAGGGAGGAGACCCATTTGTGCCCATCATGAGAGACAAGGACAGAGCTGACATACACACTTTCTAAGCTCAAAGAACTCCTGGGGTGTGGCACGCACCAGCGTCTCTGCATCCAGGAGGCGATGGGGTACTGAGGCAGGTAAGGGGTGCTCTGAATCGGGAGAGCATGCATGCAGGACGCGCCACAAAGGCCAGTACAGGGGGTACGAGCCTCCCTCTTGCCCCTCACCCTTGCTGAGGAAAGCTATCTCCTTCACACCATCTCCTCCTCCCCCTCACCTCCCATCTACAGTTGCTGTCTGTGGGGGAAGGAGAGATGGCTTCTGTCACACCCACGGTCAAGGGCTTCAGGAAGGGGGAGGAGAGTGCTTATTCCTCAGTGGGCTTAGAGCGGGAGCCTTGACAAAGGAAGCCTTCAGCTCCTCTCCTGGACCACTAGGTTCCATCATCATCAGTTCCTGCCGTGAGGCCTTGTCTGGCTGCCAAGCAGCCCTGCAGACCTCTTGCTCCAGGCCCTCCAAGGAGCCACTGTCTCCTTCACCCCGGCTGCTGCTTTCTTTCTGCCCCACCCCTCCTAGCATGTGAAGCGGAAGAGGAAAGGCCTGAAGACAAGAACCCAGCTCGGGAGGACCTGAGAAGGCAGGAGGTCTGGTCCTGTGGCCTTCTAAGTCAAGTCCCGTGTGTGGTCTGGCTTGGGGCCCATCCCTGTTCTGATACCTGGACCTATCCTCAACCCTCCTGTCTACAGCCTTCCGACTGCCTGCCCAGCGTGGCTCACTGTGCCCAACCCGACTCTCTCTGTCCCCCGTTGTGCGGGTGCCAGGCCAAACTCCCCAGCCTTAGAAGGAGGAAGGGAGCCACCGTGGGCCGTCCAGGGTTAGGACTAGCTAGCATCCTTCTGGATGCTGTGTCCTTTGTTCTTCCTGAAGTTCCTTCTGCTACAACTGGTGCTGAGTTAGGAGGTGGGCTTTTCTTCCCCTCCCAGCCAACCTTCTTCTTCAGGTGAATCCACCACACCTCTGGGGAGACAGATGACCAGGCTCCAAAAATGAAAATAAAAGTCTCCACTCGTCTCTAGTCATACTCTCTGTTTGCCTTTTCTCCTTCTGCCTCAAGGCACCACAGAAACCCACAGGGCATTAGAGCCTTCATCCTAAAATGAGTCAGGGCCCTTGAGAGCTGAGCTGGGGTGCAAGAATGCCCCCCTTTGTGCCAAACAATGGCTCTACTTGATGGCACACTCCATCTAGCCCCCTGGAGGCCAAGGAGCAAGATGAGCTTCCTCGGGCTTTCTAGACACAGCCCTGCCTCAACACCCACCCAAGGCCCATGTTTGATGCTAAGAGGGGGTGAGGGTCCGGAGTGCCTAAGGAAAGCATTAGGAAGCCCAGAGTGCGCAGCCTGAGGAGCTATGCTCTGTCTCCAGTCACAGGACCGTCTACATTTTCAACCAAGGATTCAATGACAAGAGAGATGTTTCCCTCTGTCAGGCCACAGGGACCGTCAGGGGAGGAGGGCAAAGGCCAGCTCCAAACCTCCTGGCTCATTCCTCCGCATCTCACGCGGGAACAAAAAGGCTTTTCCAAGGGAGGAAGAGGTAATGGAAGGTGCTGCTGCGGCCAGGGAAGATGCTCGGGACAGGAAGAGCAGCGAGCAGCTGGCTGACCCCTGGGGAAGCTGGCAGCCTCCCCCACTGCCCCTGCACTGCATATATTCTCTCCCCCCAAAATAGCATCTCTAGAGGGGGGAGCGAAGGGGGTTCTCAGCTCATTGTTCACTCCTCCCCACAGTGCGTTCACAGCTCTCCCCGCTGTCTCTCGCGCCCTGGTTTCCCTGCCCAGCTCTTCTGCTCTGCCTGTACCCCCACCTTTTCATCCTCCTGGGTTCCAGGACCTCTTGCCAGGAAGAGAGCCTACTGACCTTGGCCCACCCTGCCCACTGTCTCCTGTGCCCCCACCCTCTGCTCTACCCTCTTCCTCCGGGGAAGAAGTGAATTTAATGTACACAAATTGAACATCAAAGGTGTCGGTGAGGGTATAAGCCACAGTCTTTACGTCAAGGAAAGAAAAATGGCCGGCTGGGATGGCAGCCCAGTGGTAGAGTTCTTCCAACCACATACAAGGCCAACAGGAGTGGTCCCTCTGAGGATCTCATGAAGGCAAGGTCCAACATGTGGAGATCTTATTTAAATAAAGATGCTCTCCATCAGAACTGGGAGCCCCAGGAGGGAAGGCTGCTCTGGGCCCTGACTACACAGTTCTAGGGACTGGGACTTCACATTGAGCTCGGATTCATCTCCTGCCGTAGACTCTAACCATACACTCTGCTGATATTGGCTGAGCTGTTTCCTGTGTGGAATGTCCTCTGGCGTCGCTCATGGACAAACGGGAGTCAGGCTCAGGACCTGGGGAAGGTTCAGTCTGACTGGGAAGACAGGCCACAGACTGGGGAACATGGACAGGGGCCACTTCCCAGCTGGGAGGATTTCCCAGTAGCAAGAAGAGTTTCAGAGACAGGGGCTCATAGGGTAGGGATGTGGAGTCGTGCTGGGGTGTGTGGTGTTGAGAGCAGCGAGAGGCTGGGATGGGTGTCATCTGCTTAGTGTGAGGGTGGATGAGCAACAGTGGGTACACTTCCTCTCCCCCAGGCCAGCTGTGAGGCTGACCTCCTGTCCCTGGCACCGTGGGAGAGTTGGAGGCAGGGAAGGAGCCCCCTCAAAGTCATCTCCCCAAGGGAACCACTTTCTCCCCTTGTTATTTCTGGCTCCATTTTCTTGGTCAAGCAGGGCGTCAGTGGCAATGCAAATGAGGGGGTGCTGGAGGTGCTGGTGACACCCATCCTGTCCCCCAGCTCCTCCCTGTCCTCCCCTGTGCCCACACTAACACAGCAGCCTGGACCGTCTATGAAAAGCACCTAGTAGCTCTGCCCTTGGCCAAAGCTGCAGGTTGAGGCTGCATCCTCAGGGACATCTGCTTTTGCCTCAAGGACAGGGTAGGCACGGGGTGGGTCTCCAAGTCCTTCACTGCACCTGCCCCTCCTGCTCTCAGTCCCACTGGGCCTCAGGCCATGAACACAGAGTTGTGTCCTGGCAAAGGCATGGATGCTGGTGAGTGCCGTGGACCAGGACCTCAGACCAGAGCTTCCCTCCCAGGCTGCTCCTGGGCAGGGCAGGGCCCCCAACTTTATAACACTGGGCTCGCAACCCCCTGTGGGTGGAATTAGATCTCATGGGAACTTGTGGATGGGGTGGGGGGTTCTGTGGACCAGTGAGAATCTCCAAGTCACAGGAATGGATGTAGAGGAAGGACAAGAAGAGAACATGGCCAGTGGGTTTCACATCTCCCAGCTCTCTGTCCTTAGCTAGTCACCCCGTCCCACTCCTCCCACTGAGGCCCCCCTCCCCTTTAATGCTTCTCTTTCACGATCTCAATTCTCTCTGTGGTGGCCAAGTTGCTCTGTTTATATTCTTGCTTCCCCCCCCCCCCCCCCCCCCCCCCCCCCCGCCGTGTGCCTTATAAAGATGTCACTGAGTGAAACCCTACCCCCTGTCTTCCTCAGCCCTAATCAGCTGGGTGAGGTGTTTCTCATTAACATGGCTCACTCCTCCACACACCCCTCCTTTTATTATCAATCAGCTCCTTCGCAACAGAGGCCCCAGGTTTTACAAAGAGCTGTCACCTCCCTCAGCAGATCACCTGCCACAGCCTATACACGGACCTAGGACAGAGGCAAGGGTCTGCATGACCTGGGACCTCGGATTGGGGAAATCCTGGGGGGGGGGCAGGGCAGAACTGGAGAGAATGTTGGACAGAGACATGCCCTGGCTGACTTGGTATCTACTGAGTTCTCACCCTCACCCCTACACATGGTCGTGGTCTTTGTGTCTGTGCTGAGGAGAGCAAGACACATGGGTCCACAGGATCTCTTCTCGCCTCTCAGGGGTCTCCCCTCTACCTCACTCAAGTGAAAGTTGTTCCAGTCTTCCACCTTGTTTCCAGGAGCCTAGAAATGGTAACCCGCTGGTCTCTGAACCCTGCAATTCTCAGCCCCCCCTCCCGCTGCCCTCTGGGCTCGAGAGAACAGTTCAGAGCAAATGTCCTGTGTGATCACAGTCCTGCTGGAGAGGTGGGAGGGATGAGGGTCGCAGGTTCCCCAGCTCGCCTGCTCTCAGCCCTCTCAGGAGTGTCAGATGGAAGTCTGCAGCTGTGGAGGGGACCTAGATGGACGCACACCGCCTTTCCCTCCTCCGCCGCCTTCCCTTCCAGCCCCCAGCAACGTTCTGCCCTGTACCTGAGCCTTTCCCGGGTCCCTAGAAATCAGGGAGACAAGCTGCCAGAGTCTGCTCCCTGTGTCCCCATGTTCTCTTCACCCTGATGACAGGGGAAAGTCCAGACAGGATACCTGGGTTCCCTCCCACCCTCGGTCACCCTCAAGGGCTACGGGCAGGTTACCCAGTCTGCCTGTGCCCGTGTGCCAGCTCACTCAGGCCCTCCTTTGCCTCTTCCCAAGGCCCAGGGTTCCCCTTGCCTTGTGTTCCCAGGACACCCCTTAGTCTCTGTGTCACACTAGTCGGTTCTTCCAGAGCCACGGGGGCCACTAAGCACTCATATACTAGATGTTCTAGAATCTTCTTTCTCAGGGCTACGAGCCACATCTGCAAGGTGGTCTACCTTTCTTGGCACTCAGGAAGGTCTTGGCTGCAGACAGCAGTTGCTGATTTCAACACAGGAGTTGGGGAGGCTGGCCCTTGCTATAACATGTGGAGAGACAGCTGCCGTGTTCTAGAGCTGAACTCAACCACTGACCAACAAAGGCCTCCATGTCCTGCAGTTTTCGTATTCTTTTGTTGTTGCTGTTTGTTTTCAGGACAGGGTTTCTCTGTGTAGCCCTGGCTGTCCTGGAACTCCTCTGTAGTCCAGGCTGGCCTCGAACTCAGAGATCTGCCTGCCTTTGCCTCCCGAGTGCTGGGATTAAAGGCATGTACTGCCATGCCCTGTGTCTGTATTTTCTTTCCAGTACCAGGGGTTCAAACCAGGGCCTTTGTGTATGCTGACAAGAGCCCTCCCACTAAGCCACACTTATAGTCCTCCCCAGGTCCCTTTTTCTGCTTTTAAGTGACCATTCAGCTAAAAAAAAAAAAGTCTTGTGGAAATGAAAGATAACCAGAGTCAATGAATGAATAACTCAGACTTGTTTTTTCCTTTTTCTCCAGAGAGCACAGCCAAGGCTGAGGCAAATGTCGTGAGTTCATGACCCTGCTCTGACCTCCTAAGTTTGGGGTGTTTGAGGTAGCAGCTGAGCCTGGCCTCTTCCTAGTGCTTCAGACCTGTTCTAAATGAAGACAGAAGCCATGTGTGACCAGCGTCAGTATGATCAACAGAATCATAGAATGTGGGCCACCCACACTTTCTAGTGCCAGCTCCGCAGTGGCTATGGTCCCCAAGACAGCTTCTAAGACCTTGCAAGTGAGGGTCAAGCCCCCGCCCCCCGGAAGCACGGGCTGAGCGCAGATGGAACAGGTAAGTTTTATTTGGACTTTCAACTTGTTCAGAGAGCACAGGGCACTCTCTCCCCTCTACAGGCCCCCTTCCCCATGTCCCCTCCCTGGGGAACACTCAGGGTACAATGATGTGTCTCTGGAGTCCTTGGCCCCTTCCCTGCTGATGCACCCCTCACCCCCTGCATAGAGGAAGGAGGGGTGTGGGGAGAGGGCCTGGAAGATTTGGATCAGAATGGTACATGCGGTGGACAGCGGTTTCCACTGCCACCGGCTGGCCAAGGCCCCAGGGAGGCTCAACGTGAGGGGTGGATTCATAGTGGGCAGCAGGCTCCCTCAGGAGGCTCCCACCTCAGCCTGGGGCCCCAGCCTCCCACTCCCCTGTCTTTCTGAGGGGACGGCTCTGAGGTAGATTTCACAGAGGGAATATAGGGGTGGGTGGGTGGGTATGGGAGGGGGATTAGCTCTTTTGAAGTTGATCTCCTCAGCACCCAGGGCCCATTCTCAGGTTCTGGCCTGGGAGGGAGAGGCTGATCACACCCACCCAGCAAACACAGGCTGAGTCACACCTGGGCTCCAGGGCACCTATGGTGTCAGGAGCTGCAGTGGGGGAGCATGGAGGCATCGGCCTTGATGATCTGCACCTTAGTGCCAGGGACTCCGGAAGGGCCCAGGCCTGTGAGGCTGCCAGACAGTCACCCGGACTGAGGGTGATGGCCCAGGAGTCCCAGCCTCAAGGCAGCCCCTTTGGACTGGATCATCGAAGGCCTGCAGGGTCCTCCCACCCCTCCGCCACCTTCCCTGTTCCCCAGGGTGGGCAGAGGGGGAGAACAGAGCTGGCCTGCAGAGACTAGTGAGAAAAAAAGATGCCTTCTTCCCCAATACCACGAGCCCCAGGCTGGTTGAGCATGAGACAGAGGGCTGGCATCAGTGTGCAGGGCAGGCTCTGAGACCCTCTCGAGAGGTCTTCCCTGGAAGAACATTGCCCAGGAAAGATGGATACTGGGAAGGGGCTCCCAGAGCTCTTGACCCCTCCTCCTCTCCCTCCCACAAGCACTGGACTTCTTCTTGGATCCAACTTTGTTGAAAAACAGAAAGGCAGAGAGAGAGAGAGAGAGAGAGAGAGAGGGGTGGAGGGTTTGTCCTCCCCATCCCAAACCAGATCCCCACTCCCCAGAGGAAACCAGGAAGATAGAGAGAGCCTTGGTCAACCTCCAGGAAAGAGCCAGAGCTGAGTGGTGCCTGGACCAGGGAAGACGGCACACACACATTGACTCGGTAGCTAGTGGAGGTATCTGGGGACCGCAAGGGGCAGGGGCCCCCCACGAGATTCATGCAGCATTCAAAGTGAGTGTTTGGGGGGTGATGAGACAGCAGAGAAACAGCCAGTTGGGGGAGAGGCGCCCTAGATCTTGCTGTTCTCCAGGTGGGAGTCAATGTGTTTGATGAGGGCATCATCTGGGTACCCAACAGGGAAACCCAGCTGGCAGAGGGGGCAACTGCGGATGTCAGAGCCCACCGTCTCCATCAGTAGCTGCAGGAAGAGAATGACACCACTTAGAGTCTGCCTCACACCCCAGCCTGCTCTTTCCTAGGACCCGCAACAGGGAGGGTTAGAGCATTCAGAAGGGGTCCAGCTACCCTTGCTCCAGCACCATCCTCAACATACACTATAGCCACCAGCCCAACACCTAGTGCTTTGCCCAGGGCATAGGTCTTAGAAAGCGTGAATGAGAGTCACTGTTCAGTTAGCTGGGGCACACCAGGAAAAAGGGAAACCAAGACCTCCACGTTGCCTCCAGAGTCGCTGAGGCACAGCTAACTTAAAGCACCGGACAACTGCAAACAAGGTACAGCCCCCAAATAATTTCCTGTCTGGCTTTGGAATATATTCGGGTCCTTCCAGATGGCAAGGGGTAGCTATGGCACTCAGGAAACTGTTATTTCAGTGAAACGATGGAGCTCTGAAACGGGTTATCATGCAGGGCAGGCAGAAAAGAGCCCAGGATCTGAGGCTTGAAGTGGGGAACTTGATAGGCAGGCCTGTCCCTGTGTGGTCCATGTTCTGCCCCTTTAGTATCCCCGTCCTTTGGCCTCAACATAATAGTATGCTTGAGACACCCATCACAATCCAAGAACTGATTTAGGATCATTGCCTCCTAAAAACTCACTAAGGTAATAGCATCATGGTCCTCATTTTGCTGATGAGAAAACTGAGAGAATTTGAAAGAGGTCCTTCAGATACTACGCAGTGGAGTCGGAATCAAAGCTACGACTGTCACTTTGAGGACCATACTTTTAATAGTGCCAGTGGCGATGGAAGTTTGTTCCTACCAACTGGAAACAGAGGGAGAGGGAAAGGGAGGTCTATATTAAGCTAGGGGGTGTTTGCGGGTCGCCCCTGACTACCATGTATGAAGATAAACAACAGGGTGGGACTCCAGAGAGAGAGCAGGCTCTCTCCTGGGCACCTCAAGGTAGCCCGGCTAAGGGAAGCAGGACACTACTCACATTGATGGATGGCCAGGACTGTGCGTGCTCAGCGTGGGCGTAGGCGGTGGCCGCAGGTGACTCCGGGATGGGGAAGCCCGCACAGAATGAGGCGCAGCGGATGGTGCCCGCTTCGGGACTGGGCGGGCTGGCGGGCATGGCCCACTCCTCTTCCTCCGACGGCTGCTTCTCAAAGCGCAGGCGGATGCCCTCGAAGGCGCGGCGCGGGCTGAGCGGCCTGCCGGGGCCGTAGAGCTCGCCGCCGTAGGCGCGGGGCTT